>VXAU01002306.1:494430-575126 GCA_013399695.1 Formicarius rufipectus | reverse complement strand
CCTCCCCCTTTTTATGTGAATTCAAAGCTTATAAAGAGAGAGACACAGATAACATTTGTTACAGCCAAGCTGCAGGGAGGGCAAGAAGAGTTTCTCTGCGTGGTTCACATCAGCCTTGACCTGCAGTGTTCCAACTATTGTATTCCTTGACCTTTGAAGAGCAGCTGTCAGTAACAACAGGCTTTTTTTTTTTTTTCCCCCAAGGACTGCAGGGACAAGCAAAATTTGTTTTGAATGTGTGATGTGAGGTAATCAGTAATGGCAAAGCACTCACATCCTCTGTTCCCTGGGATTGCCTATTCACCCGTAACTGCAATTAACACTGGAGAGATATTAATGCAGGAGGAAATGAGACCCTTGGCTCTGTGTTGACCGATGGCCCAACATATCTCTTAATCAGGGGTCCCTTCTTCTCCAAATACTGAGGCAGAGACAAACCCACAGGGTAGGTCAAAGGGGTAAAGATGAAGGCTTTAGATTTTTGCTGACTACTAAGTGAAAGGGACAGATGAATCCATATGGTAATGGTGGTCTTTTACCTCGTATTATTTCATACATGAAAGAAAACAGTTGAATACTTTCTTTGTGTGCATGGTCATTTAAATAAGCACAAAATCCGGGGCTGACCAACTCCCAGAGAAGTCAGTTCAGGACTGTCACTTGGATGTGGGATAGGGCTTACATGGTCCTTTGAAGGAGAGCTCTTAATAAATGTGGAAACTTCCACAGCTTGTTAACCAAAGTGGATGGCAGAGTCTTGTCATCCCCCTTCCCCTAGGTCTTGCATGGGTCTTTATAGCAGCATGCCCTCCACCAGACCCCCAGCCTGGGGGAAGCTCTTTATATATTGTACATAGAGATGTGACTTCACATTGTGCGCTTTTGTGGAATCTTTATTTAGTGGGCTGATTTATCAGAAAACAGTGTTTTCAGGTTTAAAATTCTCAGGGAAGAATCTGAAAGAAAAATTATTTTGTTTTAATTTTGTACATGTCTAGAGATATGTTTCTTTCCAGATCAGATTAGCTTGAATGCTTACACATTTTGGAGAGATTTAGGAGTTGAAAGGGGCTGCTGGTTGTTATGACTTCTCATCAGTTGTTAGTTGCATTATTCACGTTTCTCTTCTCTCCTGCATTGCACCCCCCTGGCTTCTGTGGAGGTCTCTTTTTGCAGCTGTATTTTCATAGAGAGTCTTGAGACTCCTGTTCATACAATAAAATCTGAGTTTTCTCCAAGAAGATACTCTGAATTTTTCACTCTGGTTCAAGAGGAAGGCTAATGTCGAGACATCAGACTTTCTCACAGGGATTTCAGCAGTCTTTCCTTCCAAAGGCCTTCCATAAATTTGGAGCCTCATTTTCCTGTCGGTTTTGGGTGAGTTTAGGAGCACATGGGAACTGCCTTGGAGAGATGGGAGTATAAAACAACAGCAATGGAGGCAGGATGAGGAACTGACACAGTCCCATGAAAACCTTCCCATTGCAATTGCATGGGACTACTTCTGCATCAGTCTGGGCAAAGGGATATACTTGGGGGGGTCAGGGCAATGTTTGCAATGTACCTGATTAGTTTTATTTTCTTTTCCTACTCAGACTCTCTGTATATTAATTTACCTTATTCATATAAGAATTCCTTCAAACATTTTGCAGTGCATCTGGATTATTTTTGTTTTGACAAAATAAATTTAGACATGATATTTGGGAAGGAGATAATTCTTGGTGAGGGAAGAGTGGATATGGTCTGAGCAACTTGGTCTAGTGGGAATGTGTCCTGCCCATGGAAGGGGGTCTGGAACCAGATGAGCTTTAAGGTCCTTTGCAATCTAAACCATTCCATGGCTCTATGATTCTGTGATATGGTAAACAGAGGAGGAAGGAAGAAGGTAGAGGACCGTAGAAAGAAAACAGGAAAACATATAAATACAGAACAGAGGGAGAGCAACATTAGGAAAAGTTGGTGAGCTGCTTATTAAAAAGACACTCTTATCTCATGAAAAAAGGAAGATCACAGGTTGACATCACCAATTTTATCCTGCCTATTTGTGCCTTGATTGCTTTCGTGTCTGCCACTGGGTTTCCAGAAAATGCTGACCACTCAAGTCTAGTGACTTACTGAGGAGCTGCTGAGTTAAAAAAAGTGAGTAACTGTAATAGTAATAGCAATAATAATAATAATAATCCCCTTGGAGATATACCAGACTTGGTGGGACATCTGCTTATCTTAGACATGTAAGTTTTTCCCTGGAAAGGCCATTTCTGTCTGCAGAGACTGTTCTGGGAGTGCAGATTACCAGCTCAGCTTGCCTTATTTATAGATAGCTAATTTTTAGTGTCTCTAGTCAAACTTACTCTAAAAGTCATATTCTTTTCCCAGAGGTCACAACCATGACAAGCTTTGAGTTTTTGCTGCATGGCACCACGTAGCTTAATTAATGAATAGATTTGGCTGATGTAAGGTCTCAGGGGTCTCACTCCTCCTGGATTTTCATTATTGTAACAGTAATAATTTAAATGTATTTGTGATCTACAAAAAAGAGGAGAGGATGGAACACAGCTGTCAAAAAGTAAATTTGGTTCTTAAAAAAAAAAGAAGTCATCTGATCATTTGATTGATTTTTCAGTTCATGTAAAACAAAGGACAGGACAAGATTGCAGCTAACTTAAAGCAGGGGAAAGGGTGAGTTCTGGCAACCAGAACCACAGGGAAGCAAATCGAGAACCAAATACTTTCATATTGCAAGCCTGAAGTTAAGCAGTACATTATACCATTGAAAAAATAGGGAGTTGACTTGGATCTGCAATGCTTCAGTCTTGAATTTGGAGCTTTGCTTTCTGGACTGTCCAGCACTCCCTCCAGCTCCCACAACATTTCTGGCACTGTCTCCACACCCTTGGTTGGAGGAGCTTATCTAAACCTCTCCACTGGGGAATGGAAACAGAACATATAGTGCAAGTTCCTTGGCTCATCATCCACTCTGACAACAACCACAGCAACAACAAGAAGCTGGACTTATTTTTACTACTTGGCAGTGGAACAGCTTTGGGGAGAAAACATTTCTGAAATTACATTTTCATTAAAATTTGTGAAAACATTCGAGGAGGAGCACAAGGAGGTGTATTTAATGGTGCATTAAGAGACCTAGTTTCAGTTAAGCGGAGACATCCTTGGGAATAACATTTGCCTCTGGACAAATACACAATGCAACAAGCTAAAACTGAACCTGCAATTGAATTCCATACCCACAAAAGCTGTTAGCAAAGCAGACCAAGAGAGAAGGGAGGGCAGCCTTTGAAATATGAAGCAGAATCAATCTCTATTTCAACGATCCCATTTCAGTAAATAAGTCATAGCTTTTTTGCCTTCTAGTCATGCAAAAATCTTTTGTATCAATTTGTATCTTTTATATAATAATGGAAGGTTCTGTATTAAGGAGTGTTACTGTACTGACTCACAAGTTAGATATTTTTGATGGACTAATTATCTAGATGATAAGGATAGTTCCCACACTTTGGGATAATAAGAAGAAAAAGGAGCAAATTAACATTTATTAAGTGCATTTGAAAAATAATTGTTATTCATCGTTTCTTGCAGTTAGCACTGTGTTAATTATCTCTGCCAAGTTCATTTGCTCAGTCGCACCTAATGAAGACAGCAGCTTCTGGAAGCAAAACTATGTCTATTGAGAAGACTGTAATTACTGGAGAAAGTCTGCAATTCATTCATTTAATTCTGCTGCCTGACATTTTTCTAAAAAGTCTTTGTTAAGCCACTGAATGAAATCCTTCTTTTACTCCAGATTTGCAGAGCTTTAAATGAGAGCAGACTCCACGACATAGGTTTTCAGGATTTCTTTTATGTCGTGGAACATCTTGGTTCCTCACAATCCAAAAGTTGGCTGGTTCCCACATTCCTAATGATGACGTGCAGGAAGGAGTTCAGCATGTTGGCTGTTGATTTGTCAATAGCTTAATTCTCCATGACAACCTCCCCAGAGGAGTGAGAAAAGTCAATAGCACAAAGTTCACATCACCTTGGATAGC
Organism: Formicarius rufipectus; assembly: GCA_013399695.1. NCBI lineage: Eukaryota > Metazoa > Chordata > Aves > Passeriformes > Formicariidae > Formicarius > Formicarius rufipectus. The sequence continues at coordinate 571,083 of VXAU01002306.1, read as the reverse complement.
TGATGGGAGGCAAAACACAATAAAGAAGATAGAGGCCATAAACTGTGATAGGCAATGATTAACCCATCAAACTGGAGAAATATAAAGAATCATTAAAATGACAAAATACCATGAGTCATTTGGTGCTGATCTAATTAAATAATATTCCAATGTAAATCAGTGAGTTATAAACTCAGAGCTGGGGGGGAAAGGCATTTGGCCTAACTGGTGGTTTCTGAAGAGTCCCTGTAATTATGTTCCTCCCCTTGACATCTTTTTCATCTACCTGTAGCTCATTTCTGTGAATTTAGTTTTGCTCAGGGCAGTCTTGATCCAAAGCCAGACGGGGGCAGAAAAGCTCTAACTGGTTTCTGTATGTTGGTATTTTCCTGGCACAGCCAAAGACTACTTGGTGATCAGTTTGGCAGAATGGAGTTTTTTTCCCAGTCGGAGAAGATTTTTTTTTTCCCCCATAGTGCTTGATTAAGCCTCATTATCATTTCAGAGTTGGCATGTTCTTTATTTCTAATGACTGTTAGAAATAAAGAACTGTTGTGGCTGATCCAAAAATATGGATGTTCAGGTTTGTCTTTGGAAGAAACTGAGATAAGAAGAGTGATATGGAGTTCATATCTATTTTGCCCAGGCCCTGGGGGTCTGAAATTCCTTTCTTTAACAGGAAAATCAAGAATGATTTGTTTTTGCCAGGACTTAATTAGTAGTAGTTTGGTTTCATAACATATAACCAGGCTGGGTTGCTTCAGGTTTAAATTCCCTTTTTTCTGCATCCTCCAAGTCTGAGGATAAAAGTTCTTGGGCATTTTAAAATTTTGCTACTTTTGAAGTATGAATTAACATTTGTGAGCTTGTTTACTTTGAAGAAGTTTAAAAGATACAGGTGATAGGGACTTTGTAGTTTCTGTTTAATATTTGGACATTGTAATTCTTTCTGCTGTGCATCTTCCATCAGTGTTATTCCCTTACCTGTACTCACTCTTTCTTCATGTTGAGAGCTAGCATTTCTGATTTTGCTGGTTTCACTGTCTGTATCTAGGCCAGATATTTGGTACATGTGAAACAGGATCAAGAAGACTGATGACCAACTCTTAGGGATGCTTTTTAGAATGTCCTGCTTTAATGCAGCTGGCCATATTGTTCACAGTGTGTGGTATAGTTTCACATGAGTTCATGTCACTATGCTGTTCTCACCAATTTATTATTCATCTGCCATGTCTAAAATATTTATAGGTTGTAAGGTTTGTTTCTTCCAAAGCACCTGTAGTGTTTATGCCCAACAGTAACTTGGGCATCTGTCACAGCAGGCAGATTTGGTGGTTTTGGCTGCTGTTCCACCATCAGTGACCCAAAAGGCTTCTGAAGTGACCTAATTATGGAATGTTGCTGACCAATAGCACATTTACATCACTCTGTTAACAGCATTATTTTCAGTGTAACTCTTTCACTTACCATCCTTCTGATCAATTAACCATGCCAGTATCTGCTGTAATGAATGTCAGGTCCCCATCAAATAGACCTTTCTTATCCATTAGTAATAATTGGCCATGGCCTTCATCAAAAAGAGTGAGCTCGAAGTCAATGTTCAGATGGTATTATTTGACTAATGTACCACTTGGATCTGACCTCTTCCTCATTGTGCAGTATAGGCTGATAAGGCATCTTTCAGAGACTTTTTTCCTTTCTATGGAAACATAATCTCTTTCATTAAAGTCTGAGTTATTTAATCACAGCCTTTTCAGTGAGTCCAGAGTTTCTTGCAGTCCAAGAGAAGACTGGCATTGTCAGGGGCTGCTTCAAACCCTCCAAATCCTCTTCTTTCTCTGTGGTTCAGTCTCCATACAAAGTCCTTGCAGTTTCATTTCTTTTCTTTCTGTTTTCAAGCTCATTCTCTGTTCAGTAAAGCTTTCTCTTGTTGCATCTTCCTTATATCTGCCATTGTTACTCTTCCTGATGCCTTTCTGGTGATGCTGAGTTTCAGCCTTGATAAGGCAGGTGGGTGTTTTGCAGTCAGTTGAGGGAAATCACAAAAGTTCTGTTGTTCCGTAGATGAATATGGCTTAAGTCTCTCTGCACAGGCACAAAGTCTTTTGCTGCATTTCTCTGTCTGTGTAAAAATTTTTATTTTAGAGTTAGGACTGTCTGCTGCAAGATTAAACTGCTGCTTTTACGTTGTGAGTAATGGAACCAATTTGCAATTAAAAACTAAGAAGGTGCAAATACCTGCAGGTGGTCCCAAGCTTTCCCTATAATTAAAAATATTTTTAGTTTTGAAAGTCTCTTTTTCTTTGAAATAGTTGGTTTTTATTGGAAGCATTTCAATTCTAGCTGTAAGTTCTGGAATTCTCCCTCCTATCTCCCTATTCTCCCCCATTTCTTTTTTTCTTTCCCTCTCTAGATGTGGCTGGTTTCTACTTTTCTGTGACTCTGGAAAACATCCTGAATGCTTTCAGGACTGTGACCATTTTCCAATACCTGCTTCTCTTTCCATCCCTGCTTTTTTTTCTGGTAGAGATGATTTCCTATATCCAGCTGCACATTAGGAATAAAAAACTTTTTTCACGTGACATGGTAAAGTTAAATACCTTGCAATTCAGTGTTCTTTATTTTAAAATGTGCCACCTGGGCATGTGTGGGTGTTTACTGCAAACCTGATGTGGTTGCTTACTGTTCAGACAAAAATGTTCTTCTCAAAAAGCAGATAACTTAGAAGCTATATCTTCTAAAACACACTTTCCAAGGTGTACAAATTTGATCAACTGGAAATGAGCTGAACTTAAGGTCAAATAAGTTGATTTTGTTATTTGATATTGGGATGCAAAGCTTACTGTTCATAAGTTTATTTCCACTGGCTGTTATTCCTTTAGGGAACCCCACAGACTTCTCACATTACTTCTTACCTGTGTATTAAACACAGAGAAAGACTTCAGACTCTTTGTTGAATCTGCCCTCCCGGAGAACACTGCTACTAGTTGCTTATTTTTATGTATATCCCATTTTGCCTCCAACATGAAGGGAGAAGAAAACTGGAACGTGATCATGGGCTTAAACTCGCCCAAGAGCTTTAGGCCAGGGATCAGCAAAGCTCTCACAGATGGGCTGAGCTTTAAAATGAACTACAAGTAAGACAGTTTCCCATGCATCATTTCAGGCCTGAGTTTTAGGGGCATTGTGAAATGAAATAAAACCCTATGACTTTGTTTAGTGAAGGGAGAATGACTGTGTGTGCTGTATACTTTTGCCTCTGGTGCCAATCAAGGTGTATCGGAAAAGGACTCCACAAAGGAGGGCCTTATGGTGAGTCAGAAATTTATCCCCAACCTGAAAATTTCAATGACCAGCATCCAAGCTATCAATTTCTCTCTTTTTTTTTCCCTACTGGTTGGAAAATGGTAAGACCAAAAGCTTGTTAGAGACCTGAAACTGGTAGAAATGTGTAGCAGGCATTTCATACAGCAGGGCTGCTGATGCCGTTGCGGTATCTAATTCCAACCCAGACAATTTTCTTCTCAGTAATGGAGAGGAGTTGAGAAGCAGTGATTTAGGGCTAGTGGGAGGGACAGATGCAGGAGAGTAGCAGTTCTGGCTCTAACACTGCGCAGCCTGTTGTGTAAGATTAATGACTGTGGACTACTCTCTATTTTCCTCTCTCTACAACTGTGAGCAATCACCTCCAAAATCAGCCCCACCGCTGGCTAGCCAGCAAATAGATAATAAGATCCCTGTGTGTTAAATATGCACAGCTGCACATCTGACATTGCTGATCCATCTGCACTCCCAGATACCACGTGCCAGCTGCCTTGCTCGGGGTGAACGAGAAAGGGATCCATTAAAGAAAGAAAGTCCGCAGTGTAGTATCGGCACTTTTTCCCCCTCACTCTTGCTCTGGAGTCTCTCTCCCCTCCCCAGTCTTCTTTGGCTTTGGAGGTTTGAAATCACCAGATACTTTACCATTTAAAGTGAGCTGGTTTGCCAGGTGAATTTTCCCTGAGCTCCAGCAGTGCTAATTTTCACTTCCTCGAGGTGGTGATTCAGAGGATCTTGGCCAGTCACAGTGCTTTCCTACAGCCCTCTTTTATTGCCTGACATTTTCATTCAGTGAGAAAACTGAACAGTCTTTTCCTTCTCTTCCTTCTGTCTGTGTCTCCTGCTCTCCATCCTCTGCCCCTCCAAGTGGCTTTGTTCCTTGCAGTCTCTTTGGAGCTCAGAGAGAAGAAAAACAGCATTTTCTTAACACTGTGCTGATGCCTGCACTGCCCTTAGGGGTCTGATAGCAACTCGATGAAGGAAGTGGCATCAACTATAGCCAAGAGTTTCAAAACCAGGAGCCTTCAGCATTGCTCCTTTGTCTGTGTTCAGGCACTGGAGCCACTGTGGGCTGGTCTTGTTTCTGCCTTTTAGAAATAAAGCTTCCTTGATGTTGGTGCCAAGGCCTTCCAAGTTGTGCCTTCCTGTGGCTCCACTGCCTGCCTCTTGCTCTCTAGGGCTGCAAATCTTGGCCAACGAGGGAGGGAGAGAGCAAAGAGAGAAGGAGAGTGCTGAAATCTGCCTGAAAGCCAGTGGCTGCACTAAGGATTGTTTTGCAGTGCTGGTGCCACGGTAAACACGGCTCTGCAGTTGCTGTTTCTGTGTGAACTAGCTCTGGCCATGCAGGGTGACAAGAAGAACACACTGGTGTCTACATCTGGGAGGCCACATAGAAGACAGGGCCCCAGCAAAGTGCCCTTCAGGATCGTTGCTGGAGGAGGAAATGGGGCATTGAATAAAACACATTGCTGTGTGTCTACAAGGGCTCATACTTGGCTTTATCCTTAATATTCCACTCGCAGCCAAAGCTGTGTTACCATGCTTGTAAATGAGGAATGTCACCACTGTTCTACTGACAGATGTATAAATCCTTTAAACCATGGTTTTATTATGTAAACTTTCTTGTCACTGGCATCCTGTCAGTGCTCTGGTGGGAGGGCTTTCCTCCCCAGGTGTAACTGTACAAACATTATGGTTATAGCACAAAGTCCAGCTTGGGTAGATTCTGTCACATAAATATACAAGTTAAATCAAACACAGCTTGCATCCTGTTGGAAAAGCCCATTCATAAGCAGTTGTTTGAGGTTCATAAGATAACCCAGAGTATAAAGATAGGCAGTTCCTCTAATGCCTTGTTCCTGGGAAAATGTGCAAGTGAAGACCAGTGATTAAGCTAAAGCTAATAGATGACCTATACCCTTGAATTTTATATGCCTGGATTTTCAATGCTCCACATTTTTTATTTTTTTTTTTTTATTTTTTCATTTGTGGTGTGAAATAGGGAAGGAATATCCAGAATCTGGGAGGGAGCCCTTCCAGAACAGCATGTTACAGACAGTCACTGTCTGGGAAAAAAGGAAATGATAATACTTAGGAACATAATGACATTTTGTATATAAAATAGTGGAATTGGCAAAAGTTTCATACAAGTGCACATGTTTGGTTTATTGCTCACCAAATGTGAGAAAGAATCCCCTCCTCCCAGTCTCTCTTATGCCTTAGAGTGCAAAAGCATTAGCAATATCTAAACCCCAACTGGTACAGAAAAGTTTAGCAGAATAAGCTAAAATGGATATAAACAATTGCTGGGAAATTAAGTTTCTCACAGGCTTTTGGAGAATTGGGTTTGCTATGACTACAGACAGGATACTGCCCCAAAATGCTAAAAAAATAAAAAATAAAAAATAAAAAAGCAAACACAATAACCCATTCATGCTTGAAATATTGTGGAGTCTGTGGTGAGCAAGACATTCGTGTTCTCCTGATAATAAAGCCAGCCAAATAATATATTGAATATACTTGCAAGGATGTACCATCATTGTTAACATTTTTCTTCATGCTTTTCAATTTATTTTGTTAGATAAGTGTATTGGGCCTGTTCCAGGGCTCAGCCAGGTTTTAAATGGGCATGAGCATATGAACTCCTGATTAGGATCTCTGTAAGTGAGACTGGAGCCAAGGCAATATCTAAATATGAGTTTGAATCAAACTTTGGCATCCATATGATTTTTTTTCCATTTTTTTAAGACCCTTTGGAAAAGCAGCACCCTCTTTCTAAGCAGAACAAGACCCTGGATGCAAATGGGTTTGAAGATGTTTAGAGAGACATTTTTAAAGGAAACTTGATGAAGCAGTGGGTATCTCAAATCCTTACACATATTTAGTCATCAATATCCCAATAAGCTACCTTTGACAATCACCTACATGTAAGCTCATCTCACTTTTCATAGTTAAAAGGTGTGCCTTAACCCCAGGTACCTCTGTAATTGGAAAAGTACAGGGTCCCAACTAAAATCACCAACATGGAAAAACCCACAACTCTTCATTGTTTGTAAAGGTGGGTTAAGACGATCTGGGCTACACAAGTGGGTGCTGTGGTTGTTTGCCCAACGTTAGGCAGACCTGTGCCCTTTTCTGAGGCACTTTGAACCCCTGGTCTGCCTAGTTCCCACCACATCTTCACAGTGCCTAGCAACTCAATCACATCTAAGAACCTTCCTTAGATAGGAATGTTTGGCCTCTGCTTGCACACGACAGTGAGAGATGCAGTTCAGAGTGAAAACCACAGTTATTATATTTTCATGTATCAAGATCTGCCATCTATCTATATACACAAGGTACTGAGGAGTGTGTACATAAATTAAGTTGTTGAAACCAAACTGGGCTAAGTAGATATCTAGAGGGTTATCTGATAGGCATAACTCAGGGCTGATTTATGCCTGCAGTCATTATAATGGAATGTACAGTTGTTTGGAGGCCAGAAACATTGGAGAGTTTCTTTTTGATTTCAGTAAAACTGAGGTGAAGCCCCCCCATAAGTAGTACATTTCTGTATTCCCAATGGGAAAGGATCAACTTGCCTTGTCTTTACCAGAATTTCCATTAAGATAAAGATGAAGAGGCTGTAAGGTATCTCAGCCTTCTGCACTAAGGAAAATGGAAGCACTGGAAACAGGAAAATACCTTTCAGGGTTATGAAACTATAAAATGCTTGCAAAAAGCCAGAGAACATATGAAAGTAGTCTGGTGTGGGGGTTTTGTTAAAAAGATTGAGGCTCAGCCAAGATTCATTCAAACATTTACAGGGTGAATAAGGCAACTTGCAAAAGCAAAAGTTCAATTATCCTCCAGAAATGTTTGCTTGTCTATGGTACTTGTTCTCCTAAGACTTTCAGAGATGTTCTGAAATCCAAATAGTAAATGTTATCTGCATCCCCCACAAACCCAGAAGCCAGATCACAAGCCAGATTTCACTGCAGCTCTAAATTTCTCCCTTTTTGGCAGATTTGCTCTTTGCTGAAATCCAGGACAGGACTGTGTGCTTATTTCAGTCTATGGAGATCTAAAGTAATATCTTTTGACACAGTGAAATTATATTGGTATAGATGAAATTCAAATCTGGCCTTAGAAGTGTCTCATTCTGAAAAGCCACGAGAAAGGTTAAATCTGTGTGTTGATGTGCCAGTGTACCACAAGAATAACTGTTAGTCTCAATATATTTCTATAGGGCCTGAAATTCTCATCAGAGTTCTTGTCCAGTTTTATGGGCTTGTGAAGGCAGCTCATAAAACTTTCAAATTAGTGGGACGCCTCAGAAGTAGCTGGTTGCATATTTGAAACACATTTTAAGAGGTGTGTCCCATCATTGGTAATGACAAAATCAGCTCTGTGTGTGTTGGTACATAAAGGAAAATATGCATCCCAATGAAAAACGCTTTAGGCTTTTTTCACCTTCATGCTTATGCATTTATAAAAATCTCTCACACATACCAAGATGATTTCTCCTGTATATGTTTACAGCACTTAAAAAAATAAGAAGAAGGGGGGGAAAAAAAGAGAATAACGGCAACCACTAAATCTAGCAAGCTGATGAAATGGAGTAAATCCTGCCTGATGTCTGCTTTTAGGAGAAAATCTATTTTTGAGTCTCCTCTAATGAATGATGACATTTTGCATTCAAGGAGCAAATGTGACTTTTCCTGCTGGCCAACACTCTCTTCCTTTCTCTTTCTTCTCTTTGGGTACATATAACAGAAGCTCACTAAACAAGAAAACAGTCTGAAACAACTTGCAAAGCCACAGATCTTTTCTTAGAAGCCTTGTAACTGCATAACATAGTCATGAATTAAAAGGCAAAGTATTGTGCAACGTTGAATGGTAGAGTCAGCTCCCTTTGTGCAGTGGAGACAACTGTTGGGAGTCCCTGGACCCACAGCTGTGCAGGGAGGGAAAACCTGCAAACCCAGGAAGAGCAACAACTTTTCTGTCTTCCATATTTTTCTTGGTAATCATCTGAAATAAAGAACTGCATCTGGAGTGGTTTGCATGAAACAGAGATAATGCTTTGCATGCCTACAGAGCAGGCCTTGGAGTGAGATGTTTGACCTGTCTGAGTCCTGCAGGGTTGATGAAAGCAGAATTTCAGTATCTTCTCTCTCACACGAGGTGCCCCTTTGACTCTCGTGACAGAGCCAGCTGTACAGGGCTTGGAGAATGGTGCTCTGTGTGATTTGCTGAGGTAGGGTGGAGAGCAAAAGTGGTGCCCTTCTGTTATTCCCTCCTTCCATCCTGCATTCCACCAGGGATCTGTGCAGATTTGAAGCCATATCTTCACATATTCCTGGGAAATACTTTTGCATTTTTGGTTTTAGTGGGAGACAGAGGCCCTGGGACTTCACACCTTCTCTAAAATGCCAAAGTTCTCACTGCTTCTAAAGTGGGAATGCCAAAATAAAAAGTGACATATTTTAATTATGAAGTGGGGTGGGAGTGGGAAGGAAGAAATAGAAAGCAATCCAACAAGCCAAGATTTAGGGTGACATCACTTTCTATATAATTGCAATGCCAGCAGACACTCAATAAACATATCAGCATTGTTAAAATGATTTATGATCCAAATAGTTGAATATAAAATATTATCAATAGATATGTCATCATTGATCTTTCCTGGGGCTAGCAGCTGAAGAATGGAAGAGGGAGATGATTTTACAAACAATCCTTGACAGGAATCCAAAGGAAACAATGTGCAGGGACAGACAGCTGACAAATTCAGTACGGGGCCATTAAAACATGTGATGAATTTGCTGGGAAAGTATATATTTGTGGAAGAGGTGAGCTCATATCTACCATAAATTTGTCAGCCGTGACACAGTGTTCTCAGGCCTGGCATGAATAATGCCTAGCTATTTACAGGCTTTGTCTGGCAAAAGCTCTATCAGTCACTCCAGGGTTATTTACAAAGAAAAGTGTCTATCAGTTACAAGGACATGACTTTGCCACTAAAAGATAACAAAAGAAGTCAGCCAGTGTCCTCTCCGTGCAAGATGTATCTTCTCCAGAGAAGCTCTGGGCTGGAATGAATCAGATGGACTGCAGTAGGACCTCCTGGCAGAGTGCCTGGCATAGGCTGCAACAGTACATTTATCCACACTGATTAGATTAGAATTATTAATAGGGGTCTATGGAGTGGAGCAAAGGGTCATTTAGAGTTTAATTCTGTTCTCAGATAACTTCATTTCAGCTGATGGGATTGTTATTGTAGGGGTTTTATATGTTTATAGGAAACAATATACTCAATAATGAAGTCATGCATCCTTCTGAAAGATTAGGAGAGCTATTGTGTAGCTGGAGTGAAGTCTTCACAATTGTGTTAATTAAGTAATAGTGATTTGACTTTGTCTCCTCATAAAATGCATTTAAGAAGTGACTAAAAGCTGCTGAGAAAGTGTTCCCTCAATAGAAATATATAGCAAAACAAGCAAGACATGAAAGCAGCCTTGGATTGAGTAAATAGAATTGCTGATGCAATGCTTTTACTTAAGACAGACAACGACTTGGTCTGGAGTTTCAGCTTCCTGCTATGTTAATATAAATGCATATCAATTTAGTATTGAGTACACTAGGCTCTTTTTTTCCATGATAAAAGTTGAAGGCACAATATATAGATATTTCAGCCTATACTGTGGTATTTATGGCATGTTTACATTTGTCAGTCATTTGTTTCGAGCTTCAGACCATGAGATCTGAGTTTATGTCCAGCTTCTACACAGTGGGTACCCCAAGTTTGAGACTGAAATCTGCATTTGAGATAATAGATTGAAATGGGCTGACATGGAAAGATGAGAGGTAGAGCTGGTGGCAACGTGCAGGGCAGAATTTGCAAGTGTTCATGAGCAGTGCCAATTAAGCTCCTTTCTGTAGGAAATTCAGACATCGACACCAATCTCTCATCAAATGGTGCAGACCAAAAGTATTGACCCATGTTCTTTTCTGAAATCCCGTTGTTCAGACTTCATACAGCATGCTGAACAGTTCCTCATAACTCCATTATGGGTTTTTCACTGAGTGTGTTATCTTGAAGGCCTTAAGTGTGGTGATAAAATTGTTCTGAGAAGTTTAATTCTGCCTGTTTTTCAGTGGCAGGGAGCCAGCTCCTTGCATGGTGTAAATTGGACTCTTTCCATTCTCTCCAGTGGAACCGTAGTAACATACACCATTTGAAATCAAATTAAGCAGTAAGCATGGAATGTGAAATAGCACCATATTATTGCTTCAGGATAGGATTTCGACTGCAAGTGAAGGAAGTCTCTCATTCATGACCCTGAGATGTGACCACAGAATCAATAATAAATCCTGACAATGCAAAACACTTCCTTCATCCCTCTAAAGGCAGTATTCTCTGTTATAAAGAAACGTAATCCCATCTTAGTTTTTCAGGCAGAATGGTGCAGCTAGAAGGTCATTGAGCACATGCTTAACAGGATGGTGATTAACAAGGATAAAGGAAGTTACAGCATTTTCAAAATGACCATGAACTTGGGCAGTAAAGGGCTTTTTTTTTAAAACAAGCAGGAGTTTATCACCCAGGCTTTGCAAGCGCGTGTGACAACCCCATTGGTGTGATAAACTCTAAGTGTTCCAAAGGAGCTATCACGGTCAGTGGTGTCACTGATATGTTGGCTCACAGTGATTTACTGTGTGTGGGCTATGAAATAACTCAAGGGAGTTGCTATGGACTGTTGATCAACTCTGTCCTGAAAGAACCCCGGGAAAGCAGCAAGACCTGTTGCTCTAAAACCAGTTTGGATGCGGCTGGTTTAGTTACCAGCATGATTAAACCAGCTTTCTGTGACTTGAAGCACTGTGTTCTCATGTTTTTGAGTGGATGTGAAACATATTTGGGGATGGCTTGAATACTTCTATCCACTTTGTCTTTAGTTGATTGTGTCACCAACGGGAAATCAGTGATTTCCCTCAGTGCATGGAAAATGAAGCAGATATATCTGCCATCACGCTTCTCCTCCTTTTTCTCTTGTCCAGAGAAAAGTGTGCTGGTTCAGGAAAGAAAGAGGCAGCTATTGAAGACTAACCATATTGGAAGGGAGTCTTGTTCTCTCGAAGTCTGGTGTTCATTTTCACTGGGAGAGGAATGCTCTGAGAGTTTGGGAACTTTTGTTGTGAGGCCTTGTGCCACCCACTCACTCTGAGAGTGAAAAGACTGGAGATCTGGTTTGGCCCTGTCCTGAATCTGCTGGGAATGTTTTGACAACTCTGCTATGCATTTGAATTTCGGCCACTCTATGTATGTGTCCAAGGATTTATGCCTTTTCTCTGCTGTGTGTCCCATGACTTCAGGAATTTGCCAGTCAGCATGCAGATTATTTTAATGAAAATCTCTTTCAAAATTCAGTTTCCAACACAGGGGCTCTACCTCCAGCCCTGTTGATTCCCATTGACTCCAGAAGGAGTCAGAGGGAATAGTACTATGAAGAAACAGCTTTAACAAACAGTTCAAGCACCATAAAGACAAACAGCAAATAATCTTTCTTCAATCAACTTTATGTCAGGTTTTCAGAAAGGTGTAATCCTGCATATTGTCCTGGTAGGAAAAATCCTCCTGTGCTGGCCTGGAAACTTTGCATATGCCTCATTTTTATTGGACTTTATATCCAGCCAGCTGTTCCGCTGAGTTTCCTATTTTTCTTTTACCCTCTGAAGATCTCATTGGCTGTGTTTCACTCGATTTTATTTAGGTTTTTGTATATATGAAGGTAATGGCAATACAGCAACAGACTTGAGAGCTTTGAGGTGGAATTTACGGCACTTCATATCCTTTGGAAAGACTAGTGCCAGCCTGCAGATCCCAAGGCACTTGTGTGCAGCCTGGTGCCTCCATTCCTGCGTTGCAGAAAGGAAACTAAACTGCACAGGGCAAAATCTGGGAAAGGGGACATAAAGTCACCCACCCATCCCAGCACTGTATCCATGCTTGCTGGTGGGCTCTGGGGATGTTTGCAAGCACCTGATGGGCATTTAGAGAGAGATGTGGCAGGGGAGAGAAGTGAATGTGGGCTGGTCAGGTTTGCCTCCAACACATGCCAGCCATGGACGCAGGGAGCTCAAGGACCTGTTCATGAAGCTCAGGTGGCAGGAGAGGGAGACAGAGGTGGTTGGTGGTGGGGACAAATCTGCCTGCACAGCCCTCACACCCTGGGGAGGATGCCTAAGTCTGGCTTACATGGCAGGCCTGCATTCTGAAACTTGCTTGGTGGTTTTTGTTTGTTTGTTTGTTTGTTTTAACTAAATATAATTTGACTATAAAAAAAGCAAACCCTTAAAAGCTCCAAAATGTCCAGAAGGATTCATGCCTCTGACAAGTAACTTCAAAAACATGTCTTCAATTGAGTCCATGTGTCCCCTTTCAGACAATTTCTACTGAAAATGCCTTCACAAGTAGAGTCATTGCTGTAAATAATCAGATTTCAAATGCTACAACTCCTAGTCATTTTGAATATAGTCCTGGAGTTGGAATAACAAACATAAAACTGGTTGCTCTAATACAGAAAAAGGAACTAACTGTAAGGCCATCAGCAAAACCGAACCCAGGAAATGCTGCCAACTTAAAGTAAACTGAGAGTAGTAAATCAAACTGAAACACATATTTTACTGAGGACCAAACAATACATGGCCTAACATTTCCACAGGCAAGGCACAAATATCCTTTTACTATCAAAACCAAAAGCTTTTAAAGCTTCAAAAGTTGCTGCAGGCAAAGAGGCAAATAATAAATGACAGGCAGAGCTGGTCTGACGAGGCTCTGCAGGTTGTGTTAGTGAGGTCTTGGACCATTCACAAATGTCATTTTGCCCTCCTAGCATCACAGCTGACCATGTCAGCCCCAGCTGCTCACACTTGCAGCAATTTTGGGCAGGTGAAATCAAACAGCTTAGAAAGTGACCTCCCTTGAGCTGATCTCCTCCAAGTGCACACTGGTAGCCGCCTCTTTTGCAAGGCAAAATGTATCCACTTGTATTTCTTTTGCTGAAGATGCTAAAATCAAACTTTTGATAAGGATTGAAGCCAACAGTCTGAGTTTGTGGTGGGGGGATTACTGGTATGGACAGCTGAGCTGAAAGGAGGTACCTCCTCGAGCTCTTCTGCCTTGTTTGCAGTCAACCATGAGCTCACGCCCAGGGTGTTGCTGTGACCCCTAATTCTACACCCACTATAAAACTAAGAGTGCAACTGAACCCAATAGTTGGGGTTGGATTTTGGTTTTTTAACTTCATTTTGCTTTGTTCAGTTTGTCAGTTCTTCTGAAACCTTATACATGGGGGAAATATCACTTGACTTCTCCAGAGCCTTTCCCTACAAAAGGCAGGCAGCTTTTCAGCAATGGGAAGGAAGATCCTGCTCTCCTCTTCAACGTGGAGGAAAAACAGAGAGGGCATTACAGGGGGTTGTATTCATATCTGAGCAGTCTGGACACCTTTTCCTCCTTTCAAAATGTACTTCAGAGTCCTTCATGTTCTCTTTGCACCCCAGTTTGCAGAGCAGCCACGTGCTGGAGCTGGGAAGGCGAGTGCAGCCAGCAGAGACCTGTGGCTGCCTTTCCTGTGCCTCATCTCCATAGGGCTCATCCACAGACTGCTGTGGGTGACATTTGGCCCACACAGGAAGATAAGAATTAAGATTGAAAGGAACTTCCGAAGTCATCAAGTCCTGTCCCCTGCTGTTGAAGGCAACCACATCACATGATGCCTTTCAAACACTTATCTAGTTCCATCTTGAAACCATTTAGGTTTCTTGCCCTCACTACTCCTACTGAGAGGCTGCCTTTCTTCTCATGGTTATCAACCTTCTTCTAATTTCCAGCCTAAATATGTCCAGGGCAGTTCAGGCTGTGATTAATAGATACTGGGAAAATAAATTAATCACCAGCTTGCTTTTATTTATGTGCATCAAACTTTTGATACACATGTCTAAGACCCCTTTGCTGCTGTATGTATTTTGAGATGATGGGAAGATGTCTGGGTGAGGGGGAAGCGGGACAACCCTGCTGGCTGCCTGCTGTGTACCCCACTTTGGGGCAGAGAGGGTGACCTGAGAAGTCAAGGAGAAATTGGGGGGGCAAGGGAATAAACAGAGAAGAAAAGTGAGGAATGGGAAAGAAGAAGACAGCTGAGCCAGGGCAAGGGTCAGGAGCAAGGTGTTAGAGACAATGAGGCCCGGTAATGAGCAGCAGAGAAATTGTGAAACACAATGTGGGGGAAAGGTCCTTTTAAGAGAAATAAATAGTGATGCTGTAAAAACATAAGCAAACAATATTTAGGCAATAGGCAAGCAGATGAGAAGAAATGTAATGTAAAAAGGGAGGTTTCACAAAGAGAACGGGGGGAAAAAGAAGCCAATTCAGCAATGAAAACTGAAATTGTTTCAAGTGTCAGGGGGTCCCACTTGTTGGGGCACACTTTAGTTCTGCTGCACAAGCTGGCTGGAGATAAGCTCTTCTCCCAGTTTCAGATCCCAAGAATGAGCCTTAGTCTTTATGCAAAAATAATTTTTAGAACAAAAAAGTGTGTTTTCTGCAAATATTTTATTATTATTTCTGCGGAGAGTGGGAACTTGCAGAGCGAAGGAAGGGTACAGAGTTGTTTGCTGGTACTCAGAAAAGCTCCTCACTCTGCTGGTCTGTGAAAAACTGGCTGTTACTATGGCAAATATGAATACTAAAGGAGAAGCCATCTCTCTTCATCAAAAAAAAAAAAAATAGTGAAAGGCAATTTCTAATTAATCAGATCATTTAAAAGAATTATGGAGCCTTCCACCTCCCCAGGGCTAGCACCCTGTACCGGCACTATGTGTAGAAACTCATGGATGAAGTAAGAAAAATGTGGGACAGCAGGGATAGATGTAGGTGATAACATGGACCTTTGTACTGAGCCAGCTTTAAAGATCCTGCAAAGAGCAATATTTACTTGTAGTTCATGCCAAACATTGTATTCCATGTCAGTAGAAAGCTGTGTCTGGCAGATGAGTGAGGGAGCTGTAAGATGATGTGTGTCTGTCCTGTAACATTGTTAATATCCATTAAGGATCCCCTTGTGTTGGAATTACTTTACACAGAGCAAATGCTTAGACAGGGGCCTGCGAGCTCCTGTAGTCCTGCTGTGTAGGGATGGAGGCAGCAAGGGAGGTACAGACATCAGCCACATCTGAGCCTCTAAACCTTAAAATGTGCTTTGCTTTGAGAAGTCCTGGGGACAAGGCAGGTGTTTCTGCACAGCACATGTGCAGGCAGCTTTGCAGAGTCAGGACTGCTCTGTGAATTCTGCATGTGGTGCTGAAGTGATGTTCAGTCATGGGAATGATGCCAGTGACCAGAGTGAGGGTGGCTCTGGCTTTAGACTTGCCCATATTTATTATAAACAATAGAGGGAAATGGAATTTCGATTGTCAGTTGGTGATCAGGTTGTGATGACCTCGGCTCTCCTATCAATTCTTCAGCTTTCCTTAAAATACAATTTAGAAGTTTCTTTTTCCTTACCTTACCTGGAACTCAGTGGGAAAGAATTTACCCACTCCTCTGTTTCAAAACCAAGGCTTGAAACATATTCTTCTCAAGCTAAAGAGAAGCAAAATCTTTGCGTCTTCTAGATGGGACTGGTGTTGCCAGTACAGTTCAACCTGCAAGTTATCAAGAGCATCAGTCTTGCACTACTGTGGACTTTTTAGAGGTCTGAAAGTTGTCCCTTCTTTTGCTTTTTACCTCCTTAGATGTCCACACATGAAATGGATGGTTCCTGTCCTTCCAAAAAGAAAACTAATTTCCATCAAGTCAATTAATGAACAAGAGATGATGTTCAGTGTGTACACCAGGGGCTGCCTTGGTGAGCTGGAGGCATTGCCTTCTTCTTAGTACAAGTCATCAGGTGGCACATTCACCAAGGAGTCTGCCAGCTGTTTAACTTCATTACAGTTTATCATTATGTCTGCCTCCTTTCCTTATTTCTATGTTTAATCACCTAATATCATTTTTATCGGCTTGTCAGGGAGTGGGAGAGAGCAGTGGGGAATTTGTTTCACTTTCTCATAATACATGTCTATTTTGATAACATATTGCGGCAAGTTTATGTCTGTCCTACTTTGAAACAATAAGATTCGAGTGAACTAATTAAGCCTATGAGTACCAAAACATCTAATTAGTATTAACTCTTAGCTGTAAAACCATGATACGTGTCTATGTTGCAAGATACATTTCTGTATTGTTTTAAATGTCTAGTGAACCAATAACTGGTACCCAGACATTTGTTTTAAAATGGAACCTTCCCAGCTCTAAGCAGCCACTTCTTTTTGATTGAAGCACGTTATTGTCAATATGACAAGACTATCACCTACTATCAGAGAGCCAATAAGCAGTTCCAAAGGTGTCTTCATCTGCAGTTTGATGAGGCATCAAACCAAACCATTCTTAATTCCTTATAGCTTGGCCACCAGAAAGGGACAGGACTTCCCTGTGTGCCATATGTGTATTCTGGACATGGAAGTGTGTTGCAGTTTTGGTGGAGACCTAAGAATTGGTTAATTCATACAAGATTTTAAGAGAGCAATTAATAACAAGGTGGAAATTGAAATTCTAGCTATTTAACATTTGCTGGATGCTGCCATGCCTGGTTTCGGATGCTGTACTTGCAGTGGAAGTACCTTCTTGCACATCAATCCAGAAACAGCCTGTGTTGAAAAAATAAGTTAAAAAATCCTGTAGTCTTCTAGGCTATCCTTGCATCCAGATACACTATATTATGAATTTAGGCTGATCCAATGCATGCAATAGTGTTCATATTTTGATTCAGGAAAAGGCTAGTTTGACAAATATCAAGGTGATTCTAAACATTCATCACATTTCCTTTTTCAAAAAGCTGCTTCAAAACAGTGCTCCAAGTTTCACTGGAGATTCCCATTTGCAAATACACCACATAAATCACACTTTCCCCACCTTTTCCTCTGCCAGCTCTTCTGTCTACTGGCTGCATTCAGAAAATTATCTCTACCCCAGAAGGTCAGAACCAGTGCTACCGGTGGTGAGATCCTGTCCTATGGAATCTGTAGTCCGATTCCCTGGGGGACAGGAGCTCTGCTGATTGTTCTCTAAATTACTGCATTTCTCTAACAGGCTTTAGTGTCTCAAAAATTCACTCCATTCCTGACCTTCTCAGACCTCTCAGCTGGCAGTTTTCCACAATGCCATCAAACTGCATGCTGTAACCTTTTAAAAAATGTTGTTAACGTAGGTTAAAATCACAGATGCGTTTTAGGTTTGATTTCTCTTTTAGAAATTCCAAATTGTGCCGCATATTGGAAAGGCCTGGTTTGGCTCGGAGCCATTCTGATAGATGTCATATTGCTAAACAAGATGAGCTTAGAAATATGCCTCAATGTTTCCTTTTTTATTTCAAACAAATACAAGCAGTAGATTAACATTTGGCTGACCCTGGCGGCAATTGCTAAATGCAATGTTTAGAGCAATCTAACACTCTGATACTCTGCGGTCCTCCACAGAGGAACGTAGTTTTCAAACAGCTTTCCAAGTTGTACAAATTGTGGGCATTTCTGCAACAGGAGCTTAACATGCTGACCAGCAGATCTACTGGCATACAAACCATGCGGCCAGATGACGTTAGAGGGGTCTTTCTTGACCTGATTTTGCGAGCAAGGTGTCTCTTGCTTGAAAGCAGTTGATTAAAAGTCATACTTTTATATGCATTATAAAGTTTCTGTGATATCCTGTCCAGAAAAGCTTTCAATGAACAGGCAAGCCCACGCCAAAAAGGGTGTAAGCAAGTGACAGAGTCAAATCATGTGAGAGAAAATTAAATTTTCATGTCTTGTAAATGAAATATACATTAGGGACTCTCTCCAGCAACCTCCAGGTTCTGTAATATTTGGATCAGAGCTAAAGACCTAAATCATGTAGCCACAATGCCTGCACTGTGTGTATGGCGGGTATTGCCTTGCTATGGGCCTGCGATGGTAAACAAATGGAACTAGTTTTGGAGAACTGCTATTGACAGTAAAATTCTAATTTTGCTCCAGCTCCCAGAACAGATGTACCTCAGAGTCCATAGACTGCAATACTTAACTGCAGCTACTCAGCTGTGACCTTCAGCCTCAGGCTCATTGCAATAAAATTTTCATGCAACCATATGGAAGAATATTTTAATAGAGATTTACTGTCGGTAACTGTCCCAAAGGAGCAAATAAGGAAGCTGTAACATATTGCGTACAGTAAATCAAGGGGACTTCAATGGAAAAACGAAACCTCCCTGAGGCAAGCATCTTTAAAATTACAGGCAACACTTTGTACAAATATGTGTACAAAGGACTAGATATGCACTCAGTTGAGCAGCTCAAAATGGTTTCGATTTGAAGATATATTTATTAGAATTTATTTATTATATTTTGTGCGTGCTAATGGGGGAGGGGGGGGTCATCTCACCGGGTTCACCAGCAACTGCTGTGCGAGTTTGGCTTCATTGGACATGATGCAAAACAGGCAGGAGCAGGGAGAGGGAGGCAGTGGGAGAGCAGAGTCGAAGAGTTCACGTGGCAAATTGCATCTCTCAAC
This sequence comes from Formicarius rufipectus, assembly GCA_013399695.1. Lineage (NCBI taxonomy): Eukaryota > Metazoa > Chordata > Aves > Passeriformes > Formicariidae > Formicarius > Formicarius rufipectus. The sequence continues at coordinate 552,158 of VXAU01002306.1, read as the reverse complement.
AAACCCGACTACAGCAGTGCTTTCCCGGCCTCTTTGACCACACCAGAGGATTTTAGCTGAAGGCACCTAACTTCTGCAATGTATGGCTGTTTTCTGGAGCCTGGTAGAACCAGCAGGGAATGAAGGGGAAATTTCTGCTGGAGTGCTTGGAAAGAAGCACAAAGCACAAATGCCGTAGCGTTGGAAGCATGTTGGAGCAGGTCCCTGTTGGCGCTCCCCTGGGGACCCTTGTGTGGGCTGACCAACACTGAGAAGCATAAATGGAAAGAGACCTGTCTGTTTGGAGGTCTTTAGAGAGTTAAGAATTCACTTTTTAGGGCTTTGCTCTCTTACCTTTTCCTTTGACAGTCCTTTTTTTGGAATTTCTGCACACGGATGAGGGTAAACAGGAATATGAATTACACTCTACTTGTACACTGCACACGTGCTTGTTTTTGTTCCTCTAACAAAACAATAACATGACAAGGCAATAAATCAGGATCAGGTAGATTAAATGCTCATGAAGGTAAGACTGAGTTATCCTTTGTAATGTTCAGTTCTGTCATGGAAAAACCAGCCTACCTGAAAACATACAGGTGTCTGTTGAGCACACTGACTCAGGAAGTATGTGATGAAAGAAAGGCGTAGCAAAGCCCAGAGTAAAATATGTAGCCAAGTGGCAGGATACAAATCTGCCTTTCTGAAAGATGAGTATTGCATAGGATGGGCCTGTCAAGGCACAAAAATGAGGCAATTGTCAAATATGATTAAGGTTAGAAAACGAAATATGTTATTCCTCACTTCTCTGAGGCCAGAGGGCTTGAGGAGCGTCCTTTGCTCAGGATGGCTGGAGGGACACATAGCCCAGGGCTGGGGTGCATTAATGCCTGCTGCTCTGAGTGCCTGAGCAGGAGAATTAGCAGGGGCATATCTCACTGCTCAACTGTGAAGAAAGGAGTTACAACCGTGCCACAAACCTGTGCAGTTTTGGTGGGTAGGTAAACATTACAGTAGAGAATGAAAAAAAGCAAAACAACCAAGATGTTCTCCATTTTTGCAAATAATCAAGCTGTGTAAAAGATATTGCACTTCACCTCCCATGTTCTCTTAAAGAGTGCTCCCTGAGACCCTGCTTTTTGACCATGGTCCAACGTGGCCCCTGGAAAGTAAAAAGCACTTTTAAACGGTCACTGAAGCCTGGTCTCTGAAAATGTTGTACCTCCATGCCTTGTTTGATGAGTTTGGAGGCTGCTGTTTTATCAGTGACTTAATGCCTGAAGAACACTATGATTTCCAACAGCTATTTCAAATGAAGGACAGGTTTTAACTTTGGAACATCTCATGCCTATTCTGGATATCAATCAGAGAAGTTTAAAAAAAAACCCCAAAAAACCCAAAAACTAAACTACTTTTAACAAGAAATATTTTTAAATTGTGTTTTTCAGCCACCTCTTTCTTTGTACTTTGCAAATTATTAATTTCTGTACTCTAAAGCAAGATGGGAAATCAAGGGCAACAGCTCAGTGATCCTTTCCATTACTCCTCACACATGCCTTACCTGTAAGTAGTTCTCACTTACCCTGAGTCTGAGCACTTCCATTTCCCTGAACCTTTGCTGTGAAGTGCCATCTACAAGCATGTCTGAAAAGAAAAGCAGAAAATAGCTTTTAAATGACTGAAAATTTTGTCTCCCCCAGACAAAAATCTCCCAGTATGTATTAGTTTTGTTTTGATCCTTTTGTTGTTTTTTAGTGAGGTGTTTGGTACTAACCCTACTGTTGGATTCTGACTAACCTAAGGAATATATAGGGTTTTTTCCTTTTTGTTTCTGTGTTCCCATTTCCATCTTGAAATGCTCTGTCCAAACAGCATCAAAACGAGAGGATTCTACAAGTTTTGGTTTGCTGATCAACTGTTTACAGAGGCTTTGGAGGATAGACAAATCACCGAGTCTCCGAGCATCACAGAAACTGTCTCTTCTTAGCTCAGTATCATTTAATCACCTGCAGGCATCCCAATTACCATAAGCAGAATTACTATCCCAATTAAGCAGCAGTCCTTGCCACTTGGTGTCATTAGGCTTAATTTGGTTCCTTGGGAAGTGTCCTGATTAAGTTGATTACCTGATTAAGTGGGTGTACTCTATATGATGGGCCTGATGCATCAGTGCTTTTTGCCAGTTCTGCTTGTTGATTAAAGTGCTATTATGGCAGCATAGAAATAGCGTAATGCCAAGGTGAATCTGGCCTGTTGCTTTTAGCAGTCACTGCCCAAGCTTGTAAAACACTTGGCATTTTTAGCAGGAAGTCACTGGACACAATTCACCCCTGGGTTTAATTCTATAAAAAAAAAGAAAGTGAAATTGGGGTGAAATTGGGCAGGTTTTTCCTTTCTTCTAAGAACAAGAAAATGAAATTTGCTGTCTGCAAGGGTGGGGTGACTGATGTGGTGGAAATGGACTTGAGAAATGCAAGGTAAGAACATTTAGAATTTAAAGAGGGTGGGGGGAAATCTTAACAGCTCAGGCTGCTATTATGTTACCCCAGTTTTCCTGTCTGGAAAATACTGGTGTAGCTTATCAGCCCATTTCAACAATGATCTAGAAAACTGCTTGAGAATATAGTCACAATTATGTTTTTTAAACACTTCTTATATCTGTTTGTGTTCCTTGGCTGTTTCTGGAACCAGCATGGAATGTCAGAATATTGGAAGCCACATGCATTCACTGGTCGACATCATCTTGACATCCTCTGTAGAAGCAATATCATAGGAGAGGGTAGTTAGGCACCAAAATAAAATACAAAAGAAAAAGGGGCATTATTTCTGGCTCAGCCAGAAGTAAGAGGGAACAGAAGTAAAACTAGAAAAGCAAAGTCTGGGAAGACTTTCTTTTCTTATTTCTGTATTACGAATGAAAAATACAAGGTACTGCTTTGGTGCTCCGTCTTAAGATATAATTGTGTCAAATGACAACACTCAAAATCTTCAGGTTAGTCTTTGAGCCTTGACTCCATAACTAAGTGATACCTGTAATTGCGTTCACCCCATATACCTTGGGCATGTTTGTCTATACTGGGATGCTGTGTCTAGACTTCTCTTACACTCAGAGAAGCAACACAGAAACTTGTGGGGTTGATCCAACCCAGTATGGATGTCTGCTTTAGGATGAGGTGCTCTGTCAGTGTGAAGTGAGTCTCTTCTCTCTCAGAGGTCAGTATTTATGCTGGAGGTGGCAAGGTGATCAAACCCCCACTTTTCACTGAGATGGTGCTCCTGGGCCATAGACATGCCCAGTGCCTTCAACAGAACATACTGAGGGAAGAATCTGCCCATGTGGTCTGAGATTGGAGGGTTAGTATCTCTGCTTACTTTTATCTCTTGTCCCTTCCATCCGGACCATATTGCTGCAACTGAAGTTAATACAGCTATTGGCAATGATATGAACATATTTGATTTCTTTTTTTCCTCCCATTAGGTTTTCTTGGAGGACAGGAAGCAATTTTCCCTCCTGTCATGCCATTTATCTAAGGATAAAGTACAAGGGATGCAAACCTGCATTAAACTATCTTTCCTAACAGAATTCAGTTGTCTAGCCTTATCTGTTTGATCTGTCCAGCTGATGGAAGTGATACAGCACTAACTAAGCTGACACTATATTTTCCAGGCAGTTATCCAGCTTTTATCCATCTTTTGGTGCAAAAGGGGCCCTATACAGCCAACAAGCAGAAAGAGGAAGGCTTGCCCAAAGGACTAATCAGAGCAACAGCCTCGCTTGGGTGCTCTGAGAGCCTAAGTGTGATGGATATGGTAGGAGTGGATGCTCTCCATTTAAAAGAATCATAAAAGAGCACACAGCTGTTGCAATACCTGCATCCTTCCTTTTTAGCCACCCCTCTCTAAAATTTATTCATCCCTAAACAGGTCCTGCGTGAGGGAATGGAGAGATTTCTTTCTTAATTTTTCAGACTATTTCCAGGGAACCTCCTTGTAGAAGTCTAGCTGACTTCTCAGATCGATCTAATCTGCACTGGACAACCTTTTTCTAGACATTTTCTCTTGCATTGTTCAACGCAGATATTCTAACCCAGACCACATGAATTGAAAATACTGGTTTGGACAGCAGCACCCAAAAAATGCCTTTTGAAGTACATGAACCTGTGAGGTAGAAACATATATGATAAACTGAACTTTTAAATCTCCTTTTCCTTTAGATAATTCAGCCTACCCCTCATTCCCATCAGGAGGGTAAAGAGTCTGAGCTGAGGAAATGATTTTGTACCTTGTTTGCAAGCTCTCCTGGGTCAGATTGAAAACTGGGCATCCCCATTATGGAACTGAGTTGATAGCAGCTGGAGAATCTGGCCCTCTCTACCGACATCTCCCACGTGTGAACGTTCAGCTGTTGGGACCTGAGCATGTGAAGTACATTATTTCCTCTATCTCTGCACTCTGGCAAGAAACTGCAATGCCCTGAAAGGTTACAGATGTGGCTCTAAAGTTTGCATGAATACTTGCTCAGCTGTGTGCGTCACAGCGACGTGAGCCTGACTCCTCCTTGGAGTCAAGTAAAGGAGAAGAAGGGATTTCTGCAGGGGATGCACCTTTAAAATGAGAACATAAACACCCACTGCAGCTTAGGAGTCCCCAGACTAACTACACTTTAGGCTAGTGGGCCATATTCTGTAGCCAAAGATCTCTATGGGAGTGTTTCCTGCTTGCATACCCAGCTGCCTTTGGTTGCTCAGCCTGAACAGTTTTCGGAGGCATCAGCATTCAGCACAAGTCTGCAAGGAGGCTCAGCCTCCTGTAGATTTTGCCACACATGCCTCAGCTTGGCTCTTGCTAAATATTAGACACAAACCATTTATTTATTCTGCCTCTTTGTTTCTGCCTCCTGAAGACACGATCTGCTTCCAGAGACGTCAGCGGTGATATTCCCATTTGCGTCAGCGTGGCATGGCCGGGACAGCCCAAAGTTGCCCCTGTGGCTGTTCCAAGTGTGTTGCTCCCTGAGCAATGAGTGATGTGTTCCTTGTTCCCTGCATGTGCCTTGTTCCTTGTTCAAGGTCTGTTGTTTAGTTCTGACTGGCCAAACAGCCTATGAAGTGTCACTTCTCTGTGGCTGTGGGTAAATGTAGCGCTTTGGAGCTGATACCTAGTTTGAACACCCACAGCAGAAGTACTCAAAATGTTTTCTAAGACAGTTCTTCAGTACTTTATTTGGGGTCACCCCCTCTGAAAACACTGTTGGCAGCAAGCTTGTTCACTAGAACACTGACAGGAAGAAAATACGGAAAAAGTGAAAACATAATTGAATGCAATTCCTTTCAAAATGCAATGAATGAATGGATGAGTGAATGTTGCTGTAAAGTATTTGCAGTAACCTCCCAGATGTCTGTCTTTGGATGAACTTGGCTCAGAACTGAGTTTTCTTTTGCCTTTTTTTTTTTAGATTTTGCTTTTTGTTATGTTTTTGAGCAGCACTTTACAATGAGTAATAAAAAGGGGTATTAAATCTCACACAACCTTTCATAGCTGATTAAAAAAAGTGTGCTCTATCCTACTTAATATATCATACTCTCCCAGGAAAGTTTCGGTCCCTTAGACTTGGAAATGGGCCTGACTCCCCCAAACTGAGTGCTTCCCAGCATTTTGTGGGGTAGGAGTATTAGGATTGTACATGTGTATTCCTACAGTTGTCAGTGAGACAATGAGAATGCTCTGTACTCTGTCATATATTTTTAAGATGAGATAAATCATCAGGATGTGTCTTAGGAGGTTTCCACTACTACAGACCTCAGAAACTTCATGAGAGGAGCTCATCTCCCAGAGTTCGTGCCTTGCTGAGGTCAGAATCTTGTAGGAACACAGCTATTCTGAAGAATTAAATGTGAACCTGATGTTAGCACTGATTTAATCTTGCTCATAAACTTCCAACTCGAGCCAAAACCTCTCTACATGCAGATAGCAGAGATGACAGCTTGATGGATCTGAAACTGTAAGTGCTGTGTACAATTGGGATTGCTAAGCAGGATGAGGGATATGTAGAACCTTGGATAGTCCTGTTAGGATGTATAAGCCCTTCACAGTCTTGTCAGATGAAGAGCAAAGACGGATTTATGTGTTAGGATGAAGGAAACTGGAGCCTTCCTACCAACAAGGGTTAGGAAACCTCTTACATTTTCTCCCCTGAATTGCACATCTACATAAGCCAAGGGGACTCAAAATTGATGTTCTGCATGCCAAGAACCATAGCCTTCAGAGAGAACAAATAGTCCTGGGAGATCCCTGAAAAAGAATAACTTCTTCAGGTGAAAAAAAATGTATTTTGGGGTATTTTTGTTTGTTTGTTTTTACAGTTTAAGGAAATTAAACTGAAGCCCTAACTTGATTTCTCCTTGTGGATTAATCTGTGCTAATTATTGTTCTTAATAGAACAGTGAGCTCTCAAAGTCCCAAATGTGCTGAGACTTGTACATCTATTTTGTTTGCCTCTTGAATTCAAAACTGATGAACGACTGCCTGCAAAGTTAAAGGTGTGTGTCGTGGTAGAATTTGAGCATGAGAAGTGGGTTGGAATCATAGTTATTTTAAGAGCACAAAAAAACCCCAAGGGATGGTGGAAAACATAGAAGTAATTCTCTTCATTCAAACACAATTCCTGATCCGTTGCTATCTTTGAGGCTCTCTAGCTAAGCTTTATGTAAGAGAAGGTAGTAAGGAATCAGAAGTGAATGACTAAATCAATCAAAGGCAGGAAAGAAAAACAACCTCCTTGTCTACGATAAGCATCAGTTCTGTTTCCTATGCATTGGCTTCATCCAGAGCCAGCTGCAATCAATAATATCCTTCTCTTAACTTCAGAGCACTTTGGGTGAAAGCCTGTTGCTGCACATGGTTGTTTCCAACTGTGACTGTCTGTGCAGGGCTGAACTATACACTGGGCTGTAGCACAGCAGTCCTGGACCTCGTGCTGTGTACAGTGTCCTGCAATAATCCCAGCCCAGCTCTGCATGGACACAGCACGCTGCTGATGCTGCACCACTCTGCAGAAACATCTCCCACCATTCCCCTTGGAACAGCTTCTGGCTCAAAGGGAAAATGTACAGTGAAGGGCATCTTGGGGAGCATCAACACCACCAGCCTCTTAATGAGTTACAGCTTCAGGGGAAGTTCTGTAGAGAAGCGAGCACATGGCATTACGGTGTGGTTTAATGTAGTCAAGCTGGTTGGGAAGTGATTTGTTTCCTCTCTTCTTTTTTAAAAAGCTCCCCATCACCCCACCATGCACAAGCCTACACAAATGGTCATGACAGTGTTTGGGTCCTACTGTAGAAAAGGCAAGGAAAAATGTGAATAATTTTGGTAGATACTTGCTTTTCAGTTTCATATGGAAATGATGCTGCTCTAAATTACTACAGAAAAGAGGCTGTTTTAAGAAGGGATGGAGAGACTAAAATGTAGATAAAAATAGAGGCATTTTGCAAAAGGAAGGCATTTTTGGGGAAAAAATTTAACTTCATTTCCTTGCTGTATTTTGCTGTATCTCTTGTTATTGGAAGCAGAGGCAGGCAACTCTGCGCAGTGGTTCATCTGGCTGATTTTAAATAAGTGCATAAGGAAAAAAAAACTCTTAAGTTGGTAGATAGGCTTGGAAAACATGACTTCCAGGGACCAAAAACTGCTGGGGCAGACACACCTGTGCAGAAAATAAAGCAGTTGTCAAGGCTTCTAAGAATCAAAATTTTGAACTCTATTGTAAATACTTAGGTATTTCACTGTAGATTAGTCATCCTATGGGTTTCATAACAAATAACTAGGCTAGATTTTCCAGAGAAGTCCAGATTTGCTAGGTGCCCAACCTCAGTGAAAATTCCCTTCAAAAACTAGGGCAGAGGATGTCATAATGAGGGTCAGTCAGAGCAGGGTTGTGTCTGTGTCCCTAATGACATGGCACAATTAAAGACAGTTGTGATATATTGAAGCATTACACAAAAGAAAAACTTCAGCAGCCAGTGCCTTTGATGGAAGGATATGGTAGGGAACCCCACAAAGCATGAACAAGGTGTCTCTTGCTTCATACTATTTTGAGGTCTAATATTTGAGAGGCTCCAGATGTAGTTCTGTTCTGTTTGTCAGCTGCTGGGATCAGGTAGAAAGAAAATAAGGGGATTTTCAAAATGGGTAGAGGACCTAACTCAGAGATTTTAATTTTTTTTTCTCTAGAACTGGAAGCACTTCCCCCAAAAATTAAAAAAATATTTTATGAGGTACTCAAATTCTGTACAGTCATTAAATCAAGCTCACCTTTTAAATACAACCCTCACACCCCATTGTTATTTTTGGAAGACTGGGCCACCCTGATTCAAAGAGTGACAGTATTAAGAATAAGAAGAGTGACTTGTAAAGAATATTGAGGCTGAATCACAGAGCTGTTCTTCTGAAACATAAGTTTTCATTAAAAAAAATACAGTGCTTTCTTAGCAAGGAATCACAGAGTGCTTTAAAAGGCTAATGATGCTATTGGTAGGTGATACATTTTGCAAATGGAAGACAAGGAAGAGAAAACACCAATTCCCCTAAATTTAGCATAAATTCTATTACTTCTGTTATTGTCTCATAGACCAATGGCACAGCTTTCCTAAAGCATCTACTTCCTAAATTATATGGTACGGTTTGTTCTTTCAGAGCCCTGTATTGTTTCTATGGAGATCAGAGCAAACACTTAGCTCTTCATGCCTAAAGAGGGATTCTGAGTTAAGGAATAAAAAAGGAATGTGAAGTTGGGCATCCACATACATACTTAGGTACCAGTAACTTGGAATCCACTAGTGGACCAGCACCTGTGAAAATGTGCTTTGTGTTTAGACTGAGGGAGGTGAGTGTCAAACTCCCGTGTTTAGAAAATCTTGGACGGGGTCTTCAAGTTATTACTGATCAGTTGTATTTTATCTTGATTCCTGTCTCCTATTTAGTTAAGAGGACTCTTGCAAATAATCACAGCAACATATTGGGCATCAGTGATGAGGATTTAGCATTGATGGACCCTTACTGTAAAAACCTTTTCCCATGTTGCTACACATATACTATACAAAGCAGGATAGAATTAGGAAGTGGTGATATTCGCCCACTGCAGAGAGGAGGTGGAGGTACAAGTAGATTACATGGCAGAACTGGAAAGTGAACTCGGACCCCATTTTCTTGTTTGAATGTCTGTAACCCCCAAAACAGTTCTTCTACCTTCATCTCCCTCACAGACTTTAGCATGTGGTTGGACTTGGGTGTCCCAGTCACTCGTGGTAATAATTCAGCAGTGTCTTGCAGGACTTGGGTGCTGTAAGTATTACATCTATTCTACATAATTTACATAATTTACTCTTGAATGTCAGAAGGGAAAAGGAACCCCTAAGTTTTGATTAGACACTAAATTCATTATTTCACATTAGAATTGCCTTCACCAGAGGACCAAGGATACTTATTTGATTCAGTAATGAGAGCTCCAAAGGGTACTAATTTAGTAAGACTATTGACTGTTCATTACTCTGATGTTGCTCAAATAGCTGAGAGCATGTGTGGTGTTTAATGTGATCTTAAACATTACTATCTACGGTAAATCAGAAACAGGGCACAAGTGCTATAGCTGCTGTTTAATGATGTATGAAAAAGCTGCCTGGTAAAGTGCACCATTAAGAAAAGCTAAAACCAGTGCTGAACAAAGACCTGATGAAATATTGATACCTTTGCAGCCAGTACGATTTCTTTTTACTTGAAAAGTGAAGTCTGGGTTTCTGAAAAGTCTCACTTAGCTTGAGCAAAGCGATACAATCAGATGAATGGGAGCAAATTATCTGCTGGGGAAAACAGAAAAAACCAAACCACAAAGCAACAAAGAAAAGTGATACAGTCAGTCTTCAATACATCAGTGTTTAGTACAGTCCATTTTAAAAGATGAACTAAAGGATGCAAACTTCATCCCACCTTTAAAAAGTGTAAAAGGACTGGTGTTTGGGGAAGCTCGCTCAGGTCAGATGCCACCATTGCCAGACCCTCTCTCAGAGAGTCTTGGGAAAATCATCACTCCCTCTGCAGAGGTTACACTAGTGCTTAGCTGGAAGGATGGTTCCCTTCTCTGCACATGTATATCTGAGACAATGACTTTGTTCAGCACTGTCATGAACACTGTTACTTAACGCCGAATTAGTGAGCACCTCCTTTTACCAATATTTGCCACAAAGCTAGCATTTGTGCTTGTGGACTTGGCCCCACGAGGGGTGGCTTAGTTCCCTTCAAGCTAGGGAAGCACCTCTTCGGCTCTTTGTGAACCAGGGCTCAAACTCTGACAAATTAGGCTATTTTTATTTTTCCTTCCATCTCCCTGTTACATTTTTCTCCCCTTCCACCAAACTTGTGCTTTTGTGTAACTGGGGCTGTGGTAGGTCAGTGCTGTTGCCCGTTTTAGCCGCTGTGAGAGTCTTGTGCCCACTCATATTATGGGAGCTTTGACAAGTCAGGCTTCTATTGTAGTTGTGGAGGCTGGCAGGGATGGCAGTACCTGTGCTTAGTGGTTAGAGATTTCTCTCATGAATACATCTCAGTGGTTTGCTTTGGGGGAGACCTGAGGATTCTCCTCTCCAACTCCTGCCTGTGGGCTTTGTGGGTCCCATAGAGGCCCGTGGCTCTCTCAGCCTACAAAGAAATAAATGCAAAATTGAGAAGGTACTCAGAAATGGTCAAAGCAGGGAGTTTATAAAAACAAATAACAAAAAAAAACCCCAAACAAACAAACAAACAAAAAAAACCAAACCAAGACCAAAAGGAAGTGCTTCTTCACACGGCACATAATGAAATTGTAGTACTCATCAACACAGGATGCTGAGGAGACCTGAAGAATAAACCAATTGGAAATAAATAAAATAATGGGATTAGGCAACTTTATTAGAAGAGTCTACTGGTGGTTATTAATGAGGTAGGTGGAACCTCCAGGTCAGAAAACCCTGGAGCCATTGATTTTAAGAAACAGGGCACTCTAACCAGGAAGGAATTCTGCTTCTCTAATCCCATTTTTTACCCCCTGGATTTCTGCTACTGAGATATGCCAGGGACCTCAAGCTGAAGCAGAACAATCTTTCTACTGAAAATATCCTGAAACTAGGAGCTTGATTCAGTTCAGGTGAAACCTACTGTTCTCTGCTCTGAGAGGGAGGTTGCCATCTGCACAGAGGCCAAAACAGGCGGTGGTATTTCAGGATTTGCCATAGTCCTGGAGAGAGCCTTTACTATCAGCAAAGTCTCAGTGGTCTCTCCAAAACTGGGGAGATATTTTGGAAGCTCCAAATTGAGAGAATAAAGGCCAGACATGTGGTTACTGATGTGCAGTGTAGGCTGCCTCCACTCTGTTGCTGCAGGAGGCTTCATATAGTTCTGTCTACTCCAATACACATGATAAATGTACAGAATATGTACACACGCACATATATTTGTTTACTCTGGGAGATGAGTAAAAGGAAAGAAGAATCAAGAATCATATGCTCAGTCTGCTCCAACAGAATTTCAAGGCTTTTTTTGGAGCTGCAGGATAACTTTTTTACAAGTGGGTATTTTAAAACAAAGTAATAAAAGAGATTTCTGAGATAATTGATGTAGTTCTGCGGTATTGTGCAAGAAAGTGCCCTGAGGAAAGACCCTGAGACAGGCAGCTCTTTCCGGTTGTAATTAGCTCACAAAGAGCAGGTGAAGGGAGGGAGAAGCCCCCAGCCTTTTTACTCTTCTCCTTAAACAAAGACCACCTTTACAAATATGTGTGTATTAGAACCTTTGGTCTGCAAATTTCTCTCGCGCTCACACCATCATGAAAGATTCAGAGAGCTGTATCTTTTTGATTACTAATTTATGCTGTTTACAGGCTGGGTAAGGGGAAAAGAAGAAAAGCTCTGAAAACTCCAGGAGCTGTGCTTTGCCATTAGAAGAAACTGGCATTTGTCAGTGTTGTTCAGCCTGATACAGGATTTTGTTTGCTTGGAGAGGAAGGACCAGCCTGAAAGCAGGATGTTCTCTGTTGAAGTAGAGCCCAGTTCAGCAATATGGGTGCTCAGGAAAACGATCATAGAGTGGGAATGGTAATGATGACAGGTTTAGGGAGTATGTGCTGATCCCATCTGGGACCTCTGCAACTTCATTTTTCTTATTTCTCTTTTTCCTTTTCATTGACCAAGCAGAAACATTGCTTTCCTCCTCCACAGGAGTACAATCACCGCACTGAAGATCTACATATTTTAATCCCTTTGCAACTTTTTCCTGGATTTCTTAAATTCATTTGTTCATCTAAATATGTGAGCAAATCTTTTCCTCCCTTGCGTTGAATGGATTCAGATACTATTAAATTAATGACATTGGGTGCTATCACTACTTGAGAGAAGCAAGGGAAATCAAGTTAAGGCCATCACTACGCCTAATTCACACACTTGTGGGAAGGAAAATTGAAAGTTCAGCACCATGACTGAAAGATGGAGTCCTGGTTTGCCATTTTCTCTTCTTAAAAAGATACCTTTAGTGATCTGATAGGCCACAAGGATCCCTGTCTCTGAAACAAAAAAAAGTGGGAGATGCTCTTTTGCTGGTGATGTAAAATAAGAGTCACAGCAAGCCCCTTGAGGATGCATCATCTCTTAAGCACACAAATAGTTGCAGTGAGATAACTTCCTTAAGGTTAAGCATGAATGCTGCCTAAACTGGGGCTCATACAAAGCAGTACAGGAAAGGTGTTTCTATGAGAACATGAAAACGTGAATAAAATCAGGGTCACACTTTAAAATATCAGCACCCACGTGACTTAATTTAGGGTGCAGAATGTAGGTTCCTGTTAGCACATCAGAGGGCTCAGCTGCTCTTGGTGTCTGTAGTTTTGTTCACCAGTACACACAGTCTACAGATGCTTGGCTTTGAAAAGCTAAATCCATATCCCCAGTTCTGTTCTCTTTAACCTGCAAGGAGTTTCATCTCACAGCTGCTGGACTTAACCACCTCCATCGACAATTTACCTGTCTTCTTAAAAATCATAAGTGATTAGAGAAACATTTCCTTGAAAGGAAAGTCTGGTTTTGACATCTGTAGAAGAAGGCAGAAAGTAGCTGTTGTGAGTAATCTTTCATTTGCTTCTCTAGAAGTTCAGCAGGACTCAGTGGTCAGGCCTGAAAACTTGCAGCATGACTCCAAAACGTGCGAACACCCGGACACCCGCACGCTCAAAAATCCACCCATCACACCAACACATGCTCCTCTAGTTCAGAATAACCTTCTTCCCTGAAGGGCCACGTGCATAAAGTGCCAGTACATAACAGCTCATGTAACTGAATTTTAAACTCCTGAAAATAGCATCTTAGATTGGAAGTGCTGACATAGCCTTAGTGACAGCAGTGCCAATTTAACAGTTGTATGCACTATGGAGTGTTCTTGCAACATTCCTCATTTGAAAGACAATCTGTGCGTGGTATAGACTAGTATGGTTGGGGGGGGGGAAAAAAAGGGAAAGAAATTGTGGGGGGAGAAAACCCCAAGTGTGGTCTTGGCTGACAAACTCTGTCAACCAATGCAATCTGTGCTCCTGATGTTTACTGCTTGAAGCTAAATAGGATATTTAGCCAAATTTCAATTCCTGCTACAAATAAAGCTCAATTTGTGCGTGTGCATGTGTGTGTGAGAGAGAGAGAGATGATTGCTCATTTAAATGACAACTTTATATATGATAATTACAGTCATTAATGAAGACACAGTTACTTTACCATAGATTACAAGGATAAAAGAAGATCACCCAAGAATCACGTTCTGGTATAGACTAGAGTCAATAAGAAAATTAGTCCAAATACTACCCGGAAAATTGTTCTTAAATAATGCCCTAAAGGTTAAAGGAACAATGGGTGTAAATTCAATGGAAGAAATTTGAAAAACACACTAGAGGTCACTGTTGCTACTTGAGCAAAAGCTTTTTCTGCTTCCTTTTAGCTTAAGATACTAAAGACCAAATATTTCATGGAAAAAAAAAAAAAGGTACTTCTGTTTTTATATATTTCAAAGAATGTACAGTTTGATACCCTGAAAAAAGAAACAATATATTGATACAGAACGGATGGTTGTGATATGAATGTGGAAATGGTATGTACTGTACTTATGAAGAACTTGGAGTCATAGGACAATGCAGTTCTATTTCATGCAGCATCTTTCATACAAATGGCATCCCCCAACACTTTATAGCTTGTAGCATTAAATAATATAGCTTCAAATTACAGAGATAAATAATCAGTGGGAGAGAAATTAAATGTTATGGGCAAGGGACAAAAGAAATGTTAGATATTTGAAAGCTGTGCAAAGGCATAAATTGCAAATCAGAGCCAAAGATAGATGGGGAAGCCAAACAATTAAGTTTTGTGATGCAGGAGAAAATACTTCCGTCTTCCCAAATTATTCATGAGCTGGGTATTAAAAGGAAAGCAATCATTTTATATCATAAATACAGTCCTATGCCTGGTTGTATTTATAAAGATATGTGTATGTGTAAAGTGTGTGTCTGAGTGTTTATATATATATATATGTGTGTGTATATATATATTTATATCTGCAGAAGAAATCCCTCTGAATGCCCAGGGGTGTAGATATTCACTATAAATACCGGACTTGACCATGGCATGTTGCATTTTTTGCAGCCTTCATCAGTTAAAAAGGGCTGGATTTGGTAGAACTTTTTAACCCATTGATATGGAGAATAAAACCATGCACTTCATATAATAGGAATATTACAATGGACCTCAAAAGCAGAAGGTGAAATGTTCCTGCAAAAGACAGTTCTTTTCTCTGAGGTCTTGGCTATCTCTTGAATGCCATTACATTTCAGCAGACAACCAGGTTCTCTAACAGCTCAAGGTGTTAAGCTACCAGTATAAATACTAGTAAGTAGTGCAAGTGATGGAGAAGGCAGGTAGATTGAATACTTTCAGTGAACACTGTGTTGTGTTTGGTCTTGAAGTTCTTATTATTACCTCATTTTTCAGAGCTGCCACTGAATTGGATATGGGTTTAGGGGGCTGCCCAATGTTTCTGATGAGTCCTTACCCACTAATGTCATTGGGATCAGAATTTCCAGCTTCTTGGGAACATTGATACTTTTCCAGCTTTCCCTCAGACAGTCTTTTTGAAACCATGTGGATTTTACTTCTCTAGATCCATTGGCCTGGGACCAAGGAACTCAAGGGTTATTGTCTCATACTTGCTAACTCATTTTTAGTGATAAAGCACATCCTTTGCAATTTATTGGTAGTCTTATTGTCCCTTTTGTCTGTGTGTCAGGAATCTGGCAGCTCACTAGACTACTCCACTGGCTGGCTGTGGATAGTCTGGACAGCTGGCCACCGCCACAGGCACACAGATCATCTCTGCATCTCTTGTCTCTTGGTGGTCTGGCATCACTCAGTTCTAGGGGCCTTCAAACATTGGCAGCTCAAGATTATCCCAAAATACAACATTGAATTACAGAATTCAGAAAGTAGCAGCAAGAATTTATCTCCATGAATTCTGTATGTATACAATATCAATTTATAGATTTAATACAAGTCAGGGCTGTGTTAAAGCCTCAGGCTGTTCCTTTTTTTTCCCCCAGAGTTCTAATATTAATTTTTTTCTGAGCCAGTTTCATCTTATAGCATTAGGCATGGCCCTGTCTTTTCATGTGACTCCACCCAGCCATACAATGTGTTATGTTTAGACATCTAAAGCATTCCCTGGTGCTAAGGCAGCTTTATTAAAAAGTGGAAGTTTCTTTGGGGGAGGATTAGCAACTGCTGAGGGACGTCGGACCAACATGGTCTGTTTTCCCCAGTTATGTTTGTGTAGCTGTAATCTTGGCTATCTTTGGACTGAGAAGTGCTCTAGGTTCTAAATAAAGCAATGGTAATGAGGGAAACTGGGATGGCAAACTGGGATAGTCACCCAAACCAGTATGTAAGATCTGAGATGTTTGAACTTCGATGCACAGTCAGAGGCACCTTTGAGAGATCTTATTTTGAGAGAACTGCAGAAGCATTTTGTGGAAACCCAGCTCCAGTAGCTTCTTGTGGCTGTGACTTTAAACTGGATGTGTCCTGAGAGCAGAGTCTGAGGAGAGGAGGGAATAAACAACTTACAAAGGCTGGCAGAAAAGTTCAATTGTCTACCTCTGGTTTGCCTATTTGTGTTGGTTTAACATTGGTCTGTGACTATGTAACACCTGGCCTTGAGTCCTTTGCCTTGGTTTTCTCTTGAACAAAGCTTTAGTTTCCCACTCTTCTTGTCCAAGACAGAAAAGACAAGAGGGCCAATAAAGCAGAAAAAACATAGTGCAAGGGAACTCCTTCCCAGTTTGGGGTAAGTGTAAGGGATTCTGTGGAGTAAGAATGGCTCAGTGGGAAATCCTGCCATTTCTCTGTAAGAGAAAATACAGGCTACAGGATAAGATGTTTTGCCATTAGCTCTCAAGTCTACTTTATCTTCTCCAAGTTTGTCAGCAAAGCCTCATCCCTCCTTCCTTTCAAGCCCTGCATCCGATCCCATTCCTAGTATACAGTCTTCAGTGAATATTATAACCAGAGATGGAAAATCCTTCATGTTCTTTTCCTTCTGTCATTCATCTTCTCTGTATATCAGCTGCAGATGTTTCCTGTGCAGGCATCTTCTCCTCTTCTGTGTCAAAACCAAGACCTAAGGTATTGTGGTTGCCAATGAATTCCACTGTATGGCCCAGCAGCTTGGATTGGGGATTAACACACAAATGATCTGGTGAATTCCCAGTCCTGCCACAAACCTGGGCAGGCAATTTCTTCTCTCTGTTTTGTCTCCCATCTTATTTTGGTACTGTAATTCTTTAAAACAGGGAAATCTGCTACTCTGTGAATACACATCACCTAGTGTAATAGCTGCTAGACATTACTGCAATGCATATTATAAATAACTGGAAGATGATTTAGCATTTTTAAGGACCAGAGTACTTATTTCGTTGCCATCCTTATTTTTTTTTCCCCATGGTTACTTTTCCCTTTATGTGTTCAGGAATTGCTTTCTCTGAATAAGAGCAGAATCTTACTTTCTTTATGAAGCACACAATGGAAATGTGAAAACTCTAGGTACTGCCTCAATATTATTGAGAATAAAAACAAGTCCTAGTGTCTAGAAATCACTGCATATGTGTGTGAGAGAGAGGCAGGAAATAAAAGAATCATGTTGCATGCCCTTACTGAACAAATATTAGCTCTTCAGGGTACTATATTATCACAAAGCACTTAAGAAATCTGAATTATTATAACAATCTGAACCAAACTTGCTTAGTTCCTTCCCTGTCACACAGGCTCAGCTGCTAATGTTATTTTAATCAAAGATTTGATCAACAATATTAGGCAGAGAGTTAGCAGTGAAAATTAACACATACGCTTCTCGCTAGGGAGGAGATTATTATTTTTAAATCTGCATTTAGTTTCCCACTACCCAGAGCGATTTCTTTGGAGATAAGCAGAGCAGCCAAAATACAGTGTGCTGTACCTCAGGGTCAGTAGAAACAGACACAGTATCCAGAAAATTACCCCAGGTTTTTGAGTGTTTTTTGAGGTCTTTGAAAGAAAACAATACGAATTAGTTTTAGTGTAAGGAGGCAAAGGAGCTTCCCACTGCAGCTTCCTGTCTTGTGTGAACACTGTTCGATGAAGGGCATCTCTCTTGCAGTTGGATTCACAGGATGTGTCATACAATTAGTCTTTTAACTAAACCTGGGTACTGGAAAATTAAAACAGCCACTTTGGGTGGGGGGGGGTAAGAAACATTTTCCTTATTTGCCCTATTAGCCTCACAGCAGGGTAGCTCAGTGAATATTCCTATTTCCCACGTGCATCAGGGAGACAAGGAGTCCAAGGCTGGGGGGGTTGCCAGTGAGCCTAACTGTGGAGAGCAGTTGCCTGTCTCACTTGGAAAGAGCATCCACTATCCTGTGCCACTGCCTTGGCCAAGCAAGCCTGAAGTAGGATATGGGATTTCAGTTCCTCTGAATAGCCAGGGGAGAAGCCTTAAATCAGCATGGAGCATTCACATCCAAGTAGGTAGCATGGTCCAGAATGCACATAACTGAGCTGAAACATGATGGCACAAGACATTTAAGTGATGTCAAATTTAAATCCCTATTAAAAAGGAGTGTTCTCTAGTCTGCATCAGGCCATCCATTCTGGTAATCTCATTCCATATTTCTTTTTTTGTTGAAAGAAGACGTAGATTAATGACAGAATGAATCCCAGTAGAAGGAACATGCTCCTTATAAGGCAGGCTTGGGGGAGAGATGGTGGAAACCGTAACACAGAACGACTTTGTTGGCAGAGAACGTTGCATTTGTACCATTTATATTTGAAAATCCTTCACCCAGGTCAGCACAGTTCAGCCAAATTAACTCCATCTGGATAGATGGAGCTGAGGATTACCTGTCAGGAAAGGACCTAGAATAGTATATTGTAACTTAGGGACACTTTTTAAAAACCTCTTAGTTACTGTGGCAGACCCGTTCAGACGAGGAGGGGTGGGTGGGAGAGGTACAACAGGGACTCTTCAACGGGATGAAAAGGTCTGAACAAAGCCTGTTTGTTCAGCCCTTTCTCCTAGCTAGTCCCCCCCGACTTGTTGTTGCTTTTTAGAGAAATATGGTCGTGGTTCTTGATGGTCTTGAATTAATATACAATCTCACCAGACAAGTGAATGTTCACTATTTGCTCTGCTGTCAGCACATGATGTTTAGTGAAATTCCTATGATGATTTCTAAAGCCTCAGGCTCTGGAGTTACATGAACACAAACTCATCCCTAGCTTCTAGTGAAAAAAAAAGATTTAAAAATCCAACCCCAACCATAAAATAGGGCTTTGATCTTCACAAGTGTAGAAGAACAGGACAAAAGTGTGTTGCCAGTTTGCGTGTTAAAAACAATGCATGGCAAATGAAAACAAACCATGTATTTATAACAGTGTTATAAACTTAAAATTCATCTCATGATGGAGAGAAGAGACTGGTGTGAAGGTTCAAAGCATCATACCGTGGTGTGGGGAGGCTTGTGGTATCTAAGTATCAACCGATCCAGTCACCTGCAAGTATTTAAGGTCTGGTTAAAATGTAGGACCACAGATGTCCATATAACCTGGCAGATATCACCTAACAGGCATTCCCCTGCCACTCACTGGCAAAGCCTGGACTTGTTCAAGGCCACCCAAAACATCAGCAGAGAAAGGAGGTAGGACTTTTCCCTTCCTATTACCCACCTATTAAAGCAGTTCCCTGGGAGGTGACTTGCCCCTGCCTCTACTAAGGATGTCTGCGCTCCCATCTCCTTTCTGTCCTGTAACTGCTTTCATGGGCAGGCAAACACCTTCTGTCAGGTACAATCTGTGTTGTCCAAGCTGGTGGAGATGCAAGGCTTTGTTAGATATGCACTGGCCTGTGAGAGCATCAACAAGACCATAATGTAGAGTGAAGGAAGGGCACGTACTCCAGTTTATCTTCAGATCTCAGTAGCAAACTCAAAAGTCCCCTTTTCAAGTAAAGACTTCTCTTGGTAATGCACTCCTGCTGGCCACTGGAAACCAATGAGAGTGACCATGAATGAACCACAACTTCCTAAAGTACCTGGTAGCCTTCTATTAAAGGCATTCCCAAATCTTATGTTTAAGGTTTCTAAAGGAAGAGAGGCTTAAACTGCAGAGTGTGTGCCCACAGAGTGTGACATGGGATGAAAACATGAAGGGAAGGACATGACCAGGTCCTTGTCTCTTTTTTTGTACAGTGTGCAATGTACCTTTTTTAAAAAATCATGTTTTTCCTCTTTTATTTTTTGACCTGCAAATGGAGATGTTACATTATATATGTATTACCCCTATGGGAAAATGTTTTGGAGTTTTCATGGAGGAGAAGAAGGAAGGAAAAATGTTCTATATCAACTGAAACAGATTTTTGTTTTTCTATTTCAGCCACTGAAATGAAAAAAAAAAAAATCAATGATTAGTACAGCCCTAATCTGGAGATGTATATTTGAGGGATCACATTATGCTGAATATGTGCATTACATACCCAAAGTAAAAATCCATGCCATTATTGTGCCTGTTCAGTAGCCACTTTTCAAATTGAAATATCTCAGCCATTTTAAATGACGTTTTTATTTTTGCAAAGACGCTGAAAGCAATTAGAGGGCAATATTGACTGTTCACTTGCCAAATTCCACTGTTCCAATGAAAGCTGCTTTTGAGTTACTGTACACAAGTGCAAAAAGCATCCCAAATCATTTTACATACATTACAAGCAAACCCAAAAAGAAATCACCATTTAAAAGAGAAGAAAAAGCTGTTTATAAAAGAAATGCTAGCTCCCAAGTTGAAACCATGTGTCAGCCTAGAGCAATCTGTTAAAGCTGAGTTATGAACCCCCAGAAAAAAATACTTGTTTGCAGTGCCATTGCTGAGACTCATAATTGAAGCAGAGACATGGTGCAGAGAGGTCTCGTGCTGATGGGGAGGGTTCTCTAAATGCCTTTGGTGGGAGAGATATTACATTTTGTCTCTTCTCTGTCAGTAATTTTTGTTAGCTACCCCCTTTAGGTGTCTTAATTTAAAAAAAAAAAAAAAAGTGAAAGTATAAAACTCTTACATATAATCATATAGAAATTAATAGGATGGATTTTCTGTAAATTTCAAAAATCATGATCAACCCTTCTTTCCAGAATTCAAGGCTACCTCCAGCTCAACTGAGGGGCCATTAATTTCTCCTCAGTATGAATTTATGCAGCAGGGTCATTCTTAGTGAGTTTAGTAAAGGCATTGGTAAGTCAACTCAAAACTTTTCTTAGGAGCTCAAACACAAGCTACTGTTCATAGCTGGAGAAAATTATCCAGTTCCTATTGCAGAATTGTTTTTCATTGGACTGGTTAGTAGGTTATCCAGGCTGACCTGGCAGGAGATTGCAGCAGATGCTGTTTTCCCTTGGGGATTTGTTCTCCACCCACACTTTGTCCACGCAGTCTAAAAGGCTGATACCCTCAGGATCAGATTCTCAGGCTATATAGTTTTGTTAAAATCAGTTGAGTTCCTCTATTGGGGTAAATCATAGCCTCTGCTCTTCTATTTGCCCTTCATTTATCTGTGGCCTATAAGCAAACATCTTCTCTGCCAGGGTTTGATTCTCATTAATGTTAAGGCTTCTTTACACCTTCTTGGCAGTGAAAAATAGCCTTGCAGCAGAATTTTATTTACACCTACTTGGTAGCCCCTTTTTTGCACTTCTGACACACTTTTCTTCTTTTCAATATGTTGCCCTGAAGAACTCATGAGTGTTTTGCTCTTGGACCAGTGTTTTCACTACTGTGTTGTCTGCCCTTATGCATGGAAAACAAAGATTTTATCTGCCAGAAATGAATGCATTTTAATCGTAATGGTCCAAGCAAATGTCATGATTCAGAGCATAAGAGGATCAACAGCATAGACGAGTTGCACAATGAGTCTGTGTAAACAGAAGCTGAGATGTGACAAGGCGGAATGGCTTCCTTTCCTTTCAAGAAAAGTGTTATCCTAGGAGCAAACTGGGGTTACATTTTCTGAACTGGGAAAGATTGCCCTTATTTTACAAGGCCAAGTGGTGTAAATACAAATTTTTCATCTCTTTTCTCCCCCCTCCCCTTCCATCCCTCTCAGTTCTTAGGGGAGCTGTTTTGTTTTTTTGTTATTTTGGGTTTTTTTTTTCCTTCCCTGGGACATCCCAAACAGAGTTAATCTATCTCTGGTATATTTTCTGGTGTCTGCTAAAACAATTTTCTCCTTCATTTCAAAATAACAATTGAGTGCCACACCATGTGCCTTTGAGATATGAGCCAGGGTAACCCTGTAAAGAATTCAACCACAGCCATGCAGAAAAAGAAAGGGGGTTATTTGAGTGGAGTGACACAAGGGTGATGGTTAGTAGGCTGCACTGAGCCATTGTTCACTGGAACATAGTCCTTATTTATAAATTATAAGTAAAGATCTGCTAACTGCCCAACTGAGGACACTTACTCATCTGCACACTTCAGTCCAAGTGCAATAAATACAGATCAAATGTTCACCATCCATATAATAACAAGAGTCTGATCCAAAGCACATTTTTATTTCTACAGGCTTACCTTTGATCGTGTTGTGTTTTGTTGTGCTATATATGGATGCATCATTATTTAAAGGGAAATAAGGGTCAGATCTGAAAACAATTGTAATTGCCAGTTGGAACTCTTAAGACACTCTTTGAAAAGTAGCACCTTAGCCAATATCTATTAATACACTCCTTTTTGCACAATTTACAATGCCATTTATTTTACATCACTTCATATTTTTTTCAGCTAGCTCTGAAAGTTTTGAACCAATTAAATGGAAAATTTAAAAAGAGCAGACTGGTGGGGATTCAAAGTAATACCCAAAGCTTCTATTGACTGCAGTGGAAATTACAGGTGCTCTTAGGCTCTGGGAATGCACATTTGTATTTTGCTGGGTAATCATAAAGAACTGCACTGTGTGAGACTTCGTGCCAGATTCCCCATGATGCTGCAGGAACGTCCTGCTTGTCAAACGAAGAGCTCAGAAATGAAGAAATAATGTGGTTAGGGTGGCAGGCCTGACCCTTACACCTCTTCCTTCCATGGCCTCATTTTAATTTGACCTTCTATTACCTAATTGTATACAGCTTTTACACAACATCCCTGCCTAACTGAGTGTACCCAATGGAAGATGTGTAGCAAAAAAAAAATAGCAGTTTGTTTCACATGCTCCTCATTGAGTACAGCTTTAATTTACTACATATCATTCATTTCAGTGTAAACTAAGTTTTGAGTTTTCTGGGGGTTTTTTTGTTGTTTGTCTTTTTTTTTTTTTAAACAGATTTATGCATGTTGCCCATTTTTTTGCATGATCTGAGTATATCAAATTCATTGAAGGCTTTACCTTCAGAAGTAGCCCTGGTAGTATGTTTGTCCCATATTCACATGCACGGATTCAGACAATTTAAAGCACAAAAAAAATCTCCTCTGGCTAGCAAATATTCCTTACAGGAAGGTTGATGTCACTGGAGAGCAAGTCAAAGTAGGCAATAATTAAAGGTGTAAGAGTAGTCCTTGGCATGTGCTGGTGGAGGCATCTGTCTCTGCCCCCTTATCCTAGAGTTGTAAGTGACATTTGGGGACAAGAATACAACAGTCACAAGAGTCTGCTAAGACTCAGGGAATTATTTTTGGGCCCCTGCTCAACAGAGCACCAGGGCAATATGTTTTACTTTAAAGTGTTGCTTCCCAGCTTTGCTGTTGGGATGAGGTATTGACCATCCACCCGAGTGCCAGGCTAAAGTAGCTTCTTAATATCCTTTTAACCAGATGTTTATAAAGAAGAGCAAACAAAATATTCCACTATCTTCAGCTGTGTGCTAGAAAACAAGAAATTCAGTGAAGTCAGATGAACCAGAATTACAGAAGAAGGAATAAAAATGGGGTGCCTAAAGTTAGTTTTTAAAGCCCTGTTGAAACTTGTGGATACAGGTCCTCATCTCCAAAGCATGGTGTGGCTGTTTCTGTTCCAGTTTCTCGATTTTTCATGTATCTTTGGCAAGGTCTAAAAATCCTTTTTGCACTGTGGATTTTAACAGTACTACGGAAACATACTTTTTGCAGGTTCAGGGGAATTTCTTGGAAAACCTCTGTTCCGTCATCTATTACCATCAATGTTGGCCCACATAAGAGAAGGTACACAGACAGGAAGGGTGTTTCCTTTACAAAGAGTATCAGAAGTCTTTTTGAACAGGGTAGCAAGGAGGACTTTTCATTCTGCCTTTAGTGAAACTGGACAATGTATTTGTTTTTCCTTGAACAAATCTTCCATGTTTCACCTAGAAAGGGAGAAAAAGTCTTAGCTTTAGCTTCTGTATAAATATTTGCATAATGCTAATTCTTGAGTTTTTGTGTGATCTCATCTTTAATTGTTTTAAATAATCATAATAAAGAAAAGAACCGCTGATTTTTTTACAACATAGACTGCATGTAATTATGTGGGGAGATTGAAGTAGTGGCTTAAATATACAAAGTTCACTGAAATACGGAAGGAATGGATTTGGCTCAGCAAGTCTGAGATGAAACAGAGCTGTTTTGGGAAAGCCATTACAAGTGTCAGCCTGGAAATTGGCTATCTCTACACCTGCTGAAGAACCACATTAACACCGGTTTCCCCTGCACCATCTTTTGCTCGTGTGAATAAGAACAGCACGAATTTGGATCTCAAAAGACCCTGAAGTGAGTGAAGCAAAGACTTCAAGAAAAAAAAATAGAAAAAATGGATAGAGCAGCTGACAAAAGGT
This sequence comes from Formicarius rufipectus, assembly GCA_013399695.1. Classification (NCBI taxonomy): domain Eukaryota; kingdom Metazoa; phylum Chordata; class Aves; order Passeriformes; family Formicariidae; genus Formicarius; species Formicarius rufipectus. The sequence continues at coordinate 527,785 of VXAU01002306.1, read as the reverse complement.
CTACTGTATGTTCAGAGGGTTTTGAAAGCTGGGCTGACATTAAGGTTGTGGACTGATGTGAAAATTAAGACTGTCTCCTTGAAGCAGCTGCCCTGAGAGCCCGGGTTGTTGTTACTGAGTTGCATCAACACAGTAAGTGACACCCTTAGTTACTTGGATGAGATGTTATACCTGGATTTTACTCTGCTTATTTCTTACTCCCCTCGCTTTGGGCTAAGTTAAGACTATTTGTATGGAATGGGCTGTTATGAGTGTTTTCTAGGCTTTGACTGCTTGCTTTTATGGGATATTATTTCAATTCAGAGGTGGCCTTTCAGATTTCATGGTACTCTCTAGGAGTTCAAGAGCTGCTTGGATGAGTATCACCGCTTTCTACTGCTACACCCAAACTCCAAAGGAAAAGTGCCCTAAGCCCTTGATCTGAAGAGGGCTCTAATTTTAGAAGTGTCCCTCACCCTAGCAGTGAGCTGACTTGAAACCCTGTATCTGATCACCTCCAGACTTTCTGAGATTTGAAAACATAACTTCAGATCTGATATTTGGCTCAGCTTTCTAATGAGAATGGAAAATTGCCTTTTGAGCCTCAGCCTTCCTGAAGAGCAGCCTGTGCCAAACCCCATGAGCTTGAGATAAAAACCAGGATTTGCAGGACGCTGTGTCCCATCTCAGACAGAGGTCAGCAGGAGTTCTGAGCAAAGTGGGGCTGCAACCTTCTTCATTTGCCTCTGAGCTCCACAGCCGCCGGGGGGTTTGAGACCTACACAGGTGCGCGGTGGGGAGTGAGCCATTTGTTTTCCTCAGAAGGGGATATTTGTGATGAGGGAAATCACGGATTTTATGTGCTCATGGTTTTTATTTTGCTTTGTTTCCTTCTTAAGCAAAAAGGGAACCTTTAGAATGCCAGAATCTTGTCTTAATATTTCACGGAGGTAAGTCTTTTATAAACGCATGTTGAAAATGGCCCTATAAATTCTCCACTATGGAAAATTGCTATCTGGTTTGAAACTAGGCAGGATAAATAGAACTATAAAAGGTTACCTGGAGTAAACAGATAGGGTTTCCAAAATGTACCACATGAGATAGATTGGAGCTCATAGTAATCTGTTTTCCATGCTTAACATATGCTCAGCATCAGCTGAACTCTGCAACTGAGCTGCCATCTGTATCAATCCCTTTCCTAGATGTCACGGCCCTGTTAATGAAATCTGGAAGTGGAATTGTAAATGGATTCAGTGAATGGTAGATGTCAGCCATTGCGTGATGGGCAATCATCAATCATCCCCTGTCAGTTATTTCTGTCTCAGTGAGTAAGCCTTTATTTAAAGCATAAAGTAAGAATGTTGCCAGACCACAAGAACAAGCCCTGAGCTGTTTGCAGGTGCTGCTATTCACAGCTGCCAATTAAACCCCTGACATTTCCATAATGGCCAAGAGGCAAAGCATATGCACCTGATATAAAGATTTTTGTAAAAATTAATCTCAGTTTATCAATACTTCACTTCCCCCCCCGCCCCGCTTCTCAGGGTGACATACAACATCCTACTTGGCCTATTGTTTGTTTGCTATAGAAAGAGAGAAATATGAGTTGGAAAGCAGCCAGGGCATTCATTTCCCCAGGATATACAGGAGATTCCAATGGCTCATTTCAACCCTTAATTGGGGAGGGAAAACACAGTAGTGAGGAATCCCCCCTTTGGAAAGTGGTGTTTGTGCCCCTTATCCCCCCAGCCATGTGCACGTGCTCAGTTCCAGCATTTCACATCACACACTGACCCTTGGCTCAGTGAAAAAATGTAGTGTTTTATTTGGCACGTGCTGTTCCTGAAGTTACCCAGCCTGTTGTGGTTCTCTGCTGCCATCCCAAAATTTTTATACAGATCTCTGGGTATACTGCTTCTGGCTGGTCCTTTTCATTACCCCTTCTCTATCTGAAAGAAAAAAAAAAAAAAAAAAAAAGGAAAAAAAAAATCCAAACCACCAAAACCTAAAAATGCAAGCACTTTTTAATATACCCATTACTTTCTTTTGGGCAGGAGAAAAAAATAAATTGTCAGCTCAGCTTATCAAAGGCATTCATCAGTACTGCTGCAAATTTATATATATTTCATAAAATTGCCAGTGACAAGCTAGATTTTTTTTTTTTTCCCCAAGAAAATATTTTCATGGGAAAAAAATTTATATATTTCTACAGAAAAATAAACTGCCTAGTATTGCCACCTGACATTTATAGTTTGGAGGACATAAAACTTTTCAGAGGTCCTTTTATTTTTTGCTCTCAGCTGTTTATAGTTCTTCAGGGGTACCCTGATCTGTAAGTAAATACAGAAAAAGAAAGGGCTGCATTCACATTTTCGAGGCGATTTCATCACATGCTGATTGCTCTGCCCCATTTTGCTGCAAAGTGTAGACAAGGCAGAACACGGAGTAGGAAACTTGACAGCACTGGGGCATTTTAAAGTTGTCTTCTTCACTCTTCATGGGACTGAGGAAGATCACATAAGTCATCCAGCAATTTGTAGTGGATTCTCATGTTTCGTACAATCTGGTTGTAAAATGCCTCGCTATTGGATGAAATGACTTTCTGATTTCTATAGAATCTGCTGATGTGATATGTCTGCAGTTGTTGTTAGAGGTCTTGCTGGTGTGTGGGTATTAAATTGAGGATTTTTTTTTTTTTTGCCCAATAGGCTGTGCCAGTGCAAGTGTTAATTGCCAGATGCAGAGATGCAGGTTCAATTTTAACAGCGTAGCTTATTTTACTTCACCTAAATGAAACAAACCATCCTGTCTGAACTTCATGGCAATGGAAATGTTTCTATACTAAGCAGTCCCTTGCTTATCAATGTATCCAAAATTTTACATATAGATTGATCTTTGCTTTGTTGGTTTTTGTTTGTTTGTTGTTTGTTTGTTTTTTTTTTCCCCCTATGTGGGTGCCTTTTGAATTTCCACATCACTTCAGATTTCAGGGATATATTTTGTTTCAGGACTAATTTTGAATTCAGTTAATTCAGGCAATTTTCTAACATATTCGTTATGTTTTTTATGCTTTCCTTTTTTTTTTTTTAATTCAAAACTATTCAAAATGTTTGATATCCATGCAACAATAGTCTTTAGATATTAAACAAGAATGTTAAAACCTAAATAATGTTGTTGATTTGGTCTTCTTAGAGCTTGAAAGACTAAACTGGCTGAGTTACCCAGGGTAGGCCAACTAATCCCACATATATCATCCGTTAATTTTAAAACAAAGAAAAAAGGAAGTGCTACAAAAGGCTGACTCAAAAAAGTTTAAAACCAAAAATCTCCCAAGTCTCAGCATCAAGTGCTTCTCGGTATTGTCTCTTTTTGGCCATAAAGTAACTTCCAGGGTTCAGAATGACCCAGTATTCACTATCACCCAAGATAACCATCTACTTAGTGTACTTCCATGCAAGCAGAAATCACTGAGGCCATGTTGCAGTGCCGTCACCTCAGAGCTGGCTCCCCTGCACTAAAAGGCAAAAGGTAAAAGGTAACTATCCCCCTTTAGGCTCAGCTCCTGTGCTCTTGTAGATGTTAAGGCAATAATAACAATACTGCTCTGAGAATGTCCACATGACAATGCAGAAATACCCAAACTGGCTGTAAATGAACCATGTAAATGACTGGACACAGTCAAGATTAGACAGCAGAGAACACCAAGAGGACTAATTTACCTGGCTTTTTTGGCAGTGTTAGCTCCATATGGGCTAATTTATCCTGCCACAAAGCAGGCTCATTTATGGTTAGTTCATTTATAGCTAGTTTGAGTACCTCTTCACTATATTGGAATTTGCAATGTAGACATACTTTCTATTTAGGTGACAAGTGTGTGATTGTATGAAATAAAAATATGGACATTGGGATTTTGAAGGTAACTAAGAGCTTCTGAAAGTGGTTTAAGGGGGTTGCCACCTCCAGGATTTTCCCAGCAACTTCTGCTGAAGATGACATTCCCCATGGATCAGTGCATGGGGTCATGTGCTCACCTAAGAGCTTCATGTGTTTGCAGCACATATGACAGTGTTTTAACTTAAATCATTGAAAAGCTTCCACTAAGACCCTACATGACGAACTGGATCCGAGCAGATGTATCCACTGGTATGGCAGAAGCAGGCAGCCAGCTTGGGTGGCAATGCTCCCTATTGCTCCTTTTACAGAGCCCAAAATGAATTGTGTGCCAGGGCCCATGGAAATGCCCAGTAGGTGGTGGGTACCTCATTCCTCTCAAATCCTGTCAAAAGAAAGCTGTCACCAATATTTGTCTTTTAGAGTTGTGTAAATCCAAATGCCACTATCTAGTCATCTACTGTAAAGTCTGATTCTGATAAAGAAGCCACAGCACAAACCCAGCTTTCCAGCCTGGCACCAGCAAGATTTCTCAGGTGCTTAACTCTAAACATATTTTTAAATTAAGATTTTTGCATTCAAGCTTTCCCATCCATTTACTTCAGGTTAGTTAATACAGACGAGTCCTTCTGGTGCAAAGGGATACTGGCATGAAGAGAAGGATTTGGCATTCAAGAAAGCAAGCGGGTACCAGTTGCCATCCTTTCTTCTATTGCTGTACTCACGTACGATGAGCTTCAGGTATCTCTCTTGCTTCCCTACTCCTGGGACTTCCCAGCTATGATCTACTGTTCTGACCGTACCAGCCAAGTAATGACTTTCATGCTGCTGAATCCCATCAGCAACTTCATGTCTCTTGTGGTCGTCTTCATCCATGGCTAACTTGTATTATCATTGGCACGCTTTAAATTGTGATGTTATGTTTTGAGTGTTTTTAAAGCTGAAACACACAAGCTCTTCTATTTCTCTTCTGCCTTGTAGGAGTATTTCAGCTCTACACATGCAAAACCTCACATTATGCAAGAAATTAATCATATCAGGGTAAAGTAGCTACTGAAAAATTGCCAAGCCCCATAAACATTGGTCAAAATGCAGGCCAGCCATTTGCACAGCAAGTAATTGAAGCTGGAGGTTCATTGGAGCGACGCGTAACGTTTCATTATGAATTAGAAAGCTTTTCAAACATAAAACGATATCTGAGAAGACTGCACTACCTAAAAGGTTTCAGTAAACACTGAGGGGAAAAAAAGTGTTAAAATATGCTGGAGAGATCAATCATGCTTTGTGGTTACTTGCTCCACGTAGTTTCACACACATTCTCTGATAAACAATGTCCCACACACTCTGCCTAGACCCATTATTTTCTTCAGCACCAAACCGTCAAGGGCCAGATCCTCATTTGGTTTAAGTCAGCAGAGCTCTGCTGAGGTTGACTGCCTGCCATTGATTTATGCCAGCTGAAGATCTGGCCTGAAGAGTGACAAAAATATAATTTTATGTTTTATTTATGGGTGTAAAACAATAGTCCTAAAGGGAGCAGATGTTCCATGTCAAGGGAGGAGGTTTATTAAATGCAATTCCAGACACAAAAGCTAATCTCTGTGGTCAGGGAAGGCATGAGGCCTGTTTTACATGATGAACTTTAATTGAAATCTTACTCCTTTGTGTTCATTTATTTCTTCTATTTGGGAGCCGACAAGCATCATTTAAATTACTTACCAGCTGCCAGACACCTTAAAACAACACTAGATTGTTGTCTTAGACACCTGGAGAAGGTTAGACTGTCTTCATTTGTCTTTCCAGTACCTGCTGAAATGGTATTAATTTGGTATCACATATTTTTAATTAAGTGGTCACTTCACTGAAGAAATTTCCATCTGTTTCAGATGGAGCTGTGGGGAGAAAGACTGTTCGGTTTTATGGAGGGTTTTGCAATTGTAAAATGTCTTTTTTTTTTTTTTTCCAATTTGGAATTAAAACCAAAGGATTTTGAAATTCTTTCAAAAAGAGAAGGGAGTGTCTCCCCCTAAGTCTCAGGCCCCAGACCTCTTATTGTTCCTACCACCAAAACTATTCCCTTTGTGGATAGCCTTCCCTCTGTAGATGCAAGAGGAGGATTTTCTTGGCTGCTCTAAAGCCGCTGCCAAAAACTGAGTTTAGGGAGCTGAAAACAAACCAGTGGTAACAGCCTGTTTGCAGGAACATCACGCTTTTTGAACTACTCTTCACCATGTTTTCGTTAAGTGGGTTGACATTTTCGACTCCCATGCCACCGTACCCACCCAAAAATGGAGAGAGCATTCAGTGATGTGTCTTTTCCATGGCTTTATATGGCACAGAATCCTTAGCACGCTGATATCTGAGCTCTTCAGAGGCACACAACAATAGGCAGCTGAGCAGTGCTGATTCATATCTGATAAATTTTGGACCAAAATGTATAAGGATGAGATTTTTCTCCCCGACCTTCTTTGTGTTCCTTCACACACCCTCGCTGTCAAGTATGGTACATGGAGAGCTGGAGAACAAGCTGTACTTATCAGAGGCCAACAGTGACATCTAAATTGCAGCTTCAGAAAAAGAGGACAAGCGGAGGAAAATTGGAAGTGAATATTCCTGTATTCCATTAAATGAAAGAAACAAAAGAAAAGATTGAGGGAGGCTGTGTATGAAACACAAAATGGAGGAGGTGCTGATGCCAGTGTGTCAACTTAGCTGGAAATCCCAAACTTAATGTGTGATTTTGTTCTGAAGCAGGCTGAGCATAAGAAATTTGAAATTCTCTGTGAACCAAAGTTAGAAAAAAGAAACCTGAGACTAAACTGACAATGGGATGGAGGGAACACTGAAACATTTCATTCATGTTTCAGCATGGTGTTTTGTTAAGTCATGTTACAGATCTGGTGCATCTTCATTATAACACTTCTCAACACAAACAGCAGCCACCACCACAATTTTCCATTCTATAAACATCAAAGCAGGAGCCTACAAGGTTATAAAAATGCCTAATTTTTGTTAGCTTCCCTGGATAAGGAGTTAGTGGAATAAGTTTTTCACAACAGATTTATTTTGTTAGACATGGCATTTGTTTCCTCTCAAAGCTGCTCTGAATAATATTTCCAGTTGCACATTTCCAAGGGCATGACTCACTTCATGGGATGGTATATGTCTATGGGAAATGTATTCACAGCCACACCAGCCCTTCCAGACTCCTTTGTAAGTCTCTCAGTAGAGAAATAGGCCTTTCAGGACACGGTCTCACCTGACTTAAACCTCTGCTTTAGGATGATGTAAATTAGACTATGCAACTGTCTTTTTTTTCCCCCCTCTATCACCAAAAAGTAGTGCAGGGTGACTAACACCAAGGATCAACTTAATCTCATCCAAATATTCTTGTCCATGGGGATAGCTGCTGTAGAATACTGTGGAAAAGCAGTTCCCATTTCTAGACACCATATGCAGGCAAGTGAGAGAAAGAAGGTTTATGCACTGAAGTCACTGAAGAGCAATAAAATGCTCCATAATAGAAAGGGCTTAGTTAGAAGTATGAAAGCACCTAAATGTGTACAAATGCAAAGTGCAGGAGGAGTATGTTATATGCTTAATTGTCACTTCAAATGTGAAAACACAACCGAGGGGGAATAAAAATTAAGGCTTTCCAAGGGAATGAAATAAAGAGGGTAGGTTGCGATAAAGGGGGAAATAATTTTCCTATCAGATGATCTGATTAATCTGGGGAATAGTTTTCAAGAGAAGTAGTAGCCTCAGAGTTTGAGTCATTTCATACCAGAGCTTGGAAACGCACAATAGAGCTCATTCCTGTCTAGGAAGGGAATAAAAAAATAGGGTCTACCGATCTTGTCCAGCCTTCACTTCATTCAGCAGGAATCTTTTCCACTGACTGAAGTGGGATTTGGATCAGACCCTGTTTAACCTACTATATTGATGGCTGTCTGAAAAGACTTAGGACAAGACAGGAACTAGAGCCCAAGTATGACACCGAGAATGGCTCTTTTGGGCCACTGTAAGGGAAAAAGGCAAGTTGCAGAAAATTATGCAGCAGGCAGCTGGCAAATCAGAAGGGACTGTTTTACAGCTGGGAGCTGAGTCAATCCCTAAAATGTCTTTACGGAATTAAGTGACATTAAGCTTGGGTGTTGGTAATTCCCTTAAAACTGTAAGCAAACACTTCCCGAGCAGCAGCTCTAAGGGCAGCGTCATCGCTTGGCAACTTTTGCTTTTGCCACAGCAGGGGCTCTGCATATCCAGCTTATTTTATTTATACGCCCTGCATTTGAGAGAGGTTTTGTCATGGATAACAAAACATGGCTACATTTTTATATCTGATTCAAAAGGAAACAACAATAATATAAGGGGGGGTAACATTTTTGTATATGCCTGAGTGATTCCCTTTGCCTGCTTTGAACCCACCTAACGGCAAACCTCACTTCAGTCTCCTCTGCTCTAATTAATTTGACAGGACTGGAAACTTGCTCTTCCTGTTCACACTTATTATTCATCTCTTCAGAATGCCCTGTAGGGAGTATGAAGCACAATAAAGCAGTATTTACCAAATCCCTCAATGCTAAATACACCTTTTAAGCTGACTCTGCACAATGCCAGCAGTGAGAAGATCTGACTAAAGGGCAGCCAAAGAAAAACAACATTTTCCAGAGCATCGTCTCTTTACACATGGCTAGCAGGTCTCAGGCAAGGAAACTATGTCTTTTTGCCCTGCTTCACATTCTACAGTAGGCTCTGGGGATCCCAACTTATTCCTACTGTATCAGAAAGCTTTGCCGTAGCCAAAGCAAATGACAGAGTGATCATACTCAATAAGCTCTGATGTTAGTTCACAAGAGCCACTGAGTAATTTCATACAGGCGTATCTTTTAACCTTTCATCACCCAAATTAGAAACATCATAACACAACATAAAACACATCTGAGAAATCCATTGGAGACAGGAACTCAGAAACATGCAAGCAGAAATAAGCGTTCTGAGAATTAGAAGGTGTTTTGAGAAAACACTGAAATTGAATGTTAGGTTTCCTTTTTCACAATTCTTCTTGCAGAAAGGGACCTTTTGCAAACACATGAGGTGATTAAGGAATTTGAAAAAGTGAAACACGCTTATTTGCACACACTGGGGAAGTAACTCAGTCATTTCATATTTTAAAAGCGATAGATCAATGAAAGAGATTTTCAGCAGCAAGTTACCAGTTGGGTCCTTGACTCTAACCACCATGTCCCTTTGCACCTTTATGCCTCTGTAAATCTCACCTTATATGAAGCTAAAGGTTAAGTTTTCAAAGTACCTGAGAAAATTTCTACATGGCACAGGGCAGCACTCAGCCGAAATACCCACATCAGCCCTTAACGAACAAACCCAAGCACCAAAAGGAACAGAATTGCAATAGTGGGGCAGATTTTCCAGCTTTTTGATCTTAACCTCCAAATATTGCTTTGTGTGGCACTCAGCCAGAGTTAGATGCCACAGTATGCAAGTCACTGTTGAAAACGGGGACTTAGAGCCAATTTTCAAAGAGAAGCAGGAAAAGCAGATAGGCATTCAGAGGGATTTCTCAAGGTACATGTTAAAATGGAATCCCGGTAACTGTGCATAGGTACTTTTGAAAATTAAATAATTTAAACATCTGAAAAAATCAGAGAATTAAATTCCTGACCTACTTCTAAAAAAAAAAAAAAATTGAATAATTTTTCCTCGTTCCTGAACCTCCTTATTGATGTCAGAGAGTAAAAGATCCAAACATGTTTCATGGACAAGCATGCACACAATCACACACAGGTTTCCCTATTCCCTTTAGTCTTAGCTTTTCTTCATTTATCCACATGTTGACCTATGGAAAGTTGAATCCCAATTCCTTTCACAGTCACAAAGTTCTGACACTGATGTTGCAAAGCCTAATGAAGACAAACAAGAGACTCCCTCCAGTTTAGCTGGGTATTGGATCACAGAGTTTCACAGAATAATCTGAGTTGGAAGGGACCCACAAGGATCATCGAGTCAGATCCTGATAAAGAGAGGAATTGGGCTCATTGAATTGTAGATAGAATAAGAGCTCAATTCCTTCAGGCGTAGCTCCTCTCTGAATTACTCTAGAGGAAAACCCACTCTAAACAGATTGAATCTGGAATAAAACCTTGGATAATTGGGAGTAGAATGGGTCCATTGACTTCAAGGGGAACTACTGCATGAATAAAAGGTGGGCTGGCATTGGCCTCTGCTATGTTACATAAGAAAGATGGTTCTTGAAACTAATTAATCCTTGAAAAGATCAGCTGACCCATCTCACTGTTAGCAATACATTTTTAATTATTCATTTTAGTCAAGCATCATTTGAACACAAGTCAATTTGCAATTTCATTAGAGTACAGAAAAGGCCTGGGGTCTATTCCTGGTAAAAAGGAAAAAAAATCTCTGGCAAAATTTCATAAAGGATGTTAATCCTCTAATTAATTTTATGTATCAAGCAAGAATTAATGTGTCCTGTTATTTAAGCAGAAGTCATCTTGCCAAGAAGTGCATTTTGTCATACCTTCCCCTCCAGGAAAACCTCTTTACAAGCTTTGTGGCAAACTACCCTGGCAACTAATGACTAGCTTTGAAGCAACATTCACAGACCATTTGCTTTGATGACATTTGGAGCTTTTTTCACAGCCCCCCCTAGTCCTCATTCCGAAGTCTATTGTACGTGTAGCGCTCTCAGTGCACACTGCCTTTGAAAACTAATCAATAAAGTAAGATTTGTCAGGTTGCATCTCAGGAGTATCACATCTTTTAACTCCCTTCTTGGTTGAGCTGCTGTACACATTTTTAAACTAAACCTTATGAGCAGATTTGAGTATGTTATACGTACTACATTCACAGGCACACAAGTGTGACGCCTTTCTTTTTCTCCCTTACATTAACTTCAAAAGCTCAAAACCTATGCCAGTTAACCTTCCGTAAAACTGACATTATATGGTCATCATACATAATCAAGTGATGGATTGCATGTCAAAAAGTCACAAAGAGCAAGTGTTTACTCCTGTTATAACTATGACAATTATGGGATTGCAAAAATGGGAAAAAAATGACTTCACTCCATGCTAAAAGACTCCAAAGAAAACACAACCATATTAGTAAATACTGAAACAAATTTTGAATACCTCACTAGCATCAGCATAAATCCTAGAGTGAGGCAATCCGTACTCACAGTGACGGAACAAAATCAGAATATGTGCCACAGAGTTTCATCTTTATTCCAACTTTCGACTTTTCTTAATCAATGCTAAAATCTTTAGGTCTGATTTCTCATTTCGATGGCTTTGTGTAATGTGTCTCAACCGTACCTCATCTAATTTAATAAGATGCAAGCTAAGGAAGTACTTAAGTTACTTATCAAGGGTTTCAGATGACACATTATTATTGTACTCAAAAGTCAATATTTGCTAATCATGTTAGTACAGGAACTGATCCAGGGCTACAATTCTTGAATTGCAAAGGCATTTAAGATTAATTAAACCTGTCTCCTCCTCACTCGACACATACACACAGAGCACACACCCCGACCCTCACCTCTCCTCTGGAATGGACAAGTCAGTGTGTTTGTAAGAAAAACCTGTCCAGCCCACAATTTTAGGATGAAAACCTATTAATTTTCTCCACTTTCTGCTTCCACCATTGGGCTGGTCATTCAGAACCTGAATTCAGGCACCAGGGGAGCTCACGTTCAGCATGTTGAGGTCGTGCCCTTTCTCTTTGGCGCTGGTATGACACCAAACCAGGCAGCTGTGTTCTACCTGTGATCTTTGCACAAGGCTGTGGTTGAAATCAGGGGAGAGATGCACACTGAGCAAAAGCAGAGCCAATCTGGCAGTGTGACACAGGTTGAGAAAGCCTAATTGCTCATTTTGTTTCAGATGGGATTGCTCATCTAACAGTCCCACACTTAAAGATACTGAGTGTTGAGCAGGTCTTGTTCCACACAGTGGCAGAAGTGCAGTTCTAATTTCTCTGTTACCACACATAATGGGAACAATTAAAAACTGCTCTATGTCTTTCTTTCCTTCTTTCAAAGCTGTTGATGAATTTGGCACTATAACATGAAAAGATTTAGGGCATTTCCATTTAGTGCAGGTGATGTGTAAGCTGCCACATGCAGACTTGCCAGAGCATTTTCAGGCTGGATTTGCAACCCTTCTGCCATGCCAGCATTGGTCTCCTCTGAGTGTACAGTCAGCTGCTCAGAGGCCAAGTCTCTGTCTGGGCATGCTCATTTGATAAGTGGTATGGTGACTTCCTGAAATTCTATATTTATTATATTTATTCCTGATGCCGTATATTTATTCAGAACCTGGCTTAGAAGAGGTGCATATTTGCCGTGAAGCAGGGATCTCCTAAGGGCTGAAATGTGGCTTACCTGCTACCCAACACATGTGGTTTGTAAGTTATTGTAATTTTCTCTTGCCCCTTTAAGCTATTATTACAGTAGGTCAAAACCAAATGGGTTAAAATGTTAATATGAAAATAATAGAGCAGAGTGGAGAATTGGAATAAGACACATATAGGGGAGATTCGAATCTACATAAAAAGAGCAAACCAGAAGGATGAGTCTGTCTGCACTGGATTATCCAGATATACACTCACAAATAGGATAGTAGTTTTGGAAACCACAGGTGTGATTCACCAGGGTCACTTGTAAAGTCAGTGTGCTGCAAGGATTTATAAAGTGGGAACTGTTTCCTGCTCTCAGAAGATAGAATTGATATTGCATATGAAACCACACAGTGACTGCATGGGTTTTGATAAAGACATGTAGAACATAATTAGGCACGTGAAAAAAAAAAAAAAAGTAACTATTTAGAGAACTGTGGTATCCACCCTGCATACTTTTCAGACCAAGACAGTACTTTATTAAATACTCAGATGCACATTTTACAAAATCAAAATGTCACGTTCTGTTTAATATTCCAATTACTGTTGAACTATTAATCTGAATGTGCTAATAGTGGCTGTCATGTAAGTCTGGCATCTGGAAGCCTCTCAGCAGTAATCCACTATCCTCAGGTCATTTTTTTCCATATTAATTCAATATAAAATATAAGACGATTTACTCTTTTAAGTGGTTCCCCCACCTTTTTTTTTTAATTAAACATTATTTTATGCATGTCTTTTAACTTACTAATTTATTCATTTAGCTTTGCCACACACAGGCTGAGTTATTAATTGCTTTTATTTATTTTTCCTTAAATTGATCATGATTTTTAGCACACTTTGGAAGTATTCAAAATCTCAGATTTTTCTAGGTGTATGCATTTATTTGCCTCAGTCAACTGTTAGGGAATGTCACACTTACCTTCACTGGTCTATGCCAACTCAATTTGGTAATATTAGCTCATCTCCCAGTGGAGTGTGTGTTTGTGTCACAAATGTCACCTTTGAAACTGGCACTAATTGGCATTCGTGTTGGAAGTCTCAGTAGAATGGCCATAGACACAAGGTGAAATTTTGACTCTGTTGAAGGCAACAGGAGTTTTGTCATTGACTTTAATAGGGTCAGGACTTCTTCCAGAGACAGAACTCTCTCTCATACAGATGTTCATACTGGGCTGGGAACTTCAAACCCTCTGTGTTTGCTCATGGCTAATAAAATGTGGATTTCTGCTAACCTTTGTCCTTCCTCTGCCAGGATCTAGTCCTCTTTTTAAGGGAGGCAGTGACTAAGATAAGACCTCCAGTTTCCTCTTGCATTGTCTTTCACAAGCCCTGGGTCCCTTCCTTCTCTTTATACTTGATTAGGAAGTCTTTGCAGGCAGAGTACAAGTTCTCTGTCTTCTTTTATATCTCAATTCATCATTCATTCCTGTGTATTTTTGATGACTCTTTTTCTACATCCTCTACCATCAACCATGCTCTTGCTCTTGAAAAAAAAACTAAATTCCTTTAATTCACAGTCTGCCTTTTTAACAACCCACTGATTCCTTCACCTCTGTCTCCACTTTCTCAGAAGTTGCTGTTTCTTCCCCTTCCAAGAGGCTTCTCAGCCTCCGCTAAGAGGAGCTAGGCTTCTTCAGCACCTGTACTTGGCTTCACCTGATGGCAATCTTTGTCCTTTACTGATCTCTCCCTTCCAACACTTGGCTTCTGTAATTCTCTCCCTCTCTTTTCTAATTTGCTTTGGATATGTGCCCTCACTGACAGCTCCTTTATTTTTATTGTGTCTCACTCTGCCACTTGGTCTCCTCATTGCTTCACAAAGGTATCCATGTCAGAAGCCTTGATGCACTTGCCTTTGCCAGTCATTCTCCTCTGCTCATGTGGACTTTCATAATCATCTGCGTCTGTACATCCAGCTGTCACTTTTGTAATAGTGATAATTATATATATATTATCTATATATCTGTATATATAATAGGCCTCCTAAGGTTAATTATTTATCACTTCCTCCTGATTTTCAGATTCTTATCTCCCCTATTAGCTCTGTTACACTTGCTGTCTCCTCAGTTGTCTCCCTGACCATCTTTTCTCTCATCTTGCTGCCCCTTCTTCCATTGATTGTCTTCCCTATCACTGTGGCAATCATGATTTTTTTTTTTTTCATCAACACAAGCTAAAAATGTTATGATCATCTCTGTTCTTGATGGATGATGTCAGCAAGCTCTCCCCACTTCCCCCCCTCCATCTAAAATACGGCTTGCCAATACTGCCTTGTCTCCACCGGCCAGCACCTCCCTTGATTTTCTACTGCCTGCTCTAAGAAATGCAAGCCACTAAAAAACCCTGTGAAATCTATTGCTTGAGGTTCTGCTGCCATTTATCTTCCATTCCATTTAGCCGACTGCTTCTCCCATTCTTCTCTTTTACAGGTTTCCTCTGTCCCCTTTTTCCTCTGTCTGCACTTTCTGCTGTGCTGCTACACGGACAAGGAAGCATTTTTTTGTTGTTGTTGTCATCCATGAGCATATTTTTTTCTTTTGCTTCCTGAAATATTTCGTTAAAAACTCCTCTCTAAACTTTGAACTGTCCCTTTCAACTCAAGCAGAGGCTTTAATACACTGGAAGAATAAAACTGTGATACTTTTCAGAACCCCATTAATTAATCTCTTCTCTCATGCCCAGGCTCAGGCCCAGTGAAGTCAGTGGATGTCCTCCAAGTTACCTGGACACCGTGGAGATGGTAGAGAGTAGCGATTGGTACCAATGTTTGAATTGCATGGGTGGTGCTCATTGTGCTACAAAACATTGTTGATAAGAATGTAGAACAATCACTGCACTGAGAAATGAATGCATTTCTCATGTAGCAAACAAAAAATTAAGAAAATGGTGAATACCTTGAAGCCTAGAGTGAAGCTGAAAGCTGCAAGTTGCACAACTGCTATTATTTCTCATTGAAACACTGGCTACTGCCTTGAAAGATTTCCATTCAAAGTTGGGACAGCAGTTCTTGGTACACTCAATTGTCTCTTGTGACTCAGAAAGCATTGTTACACAGATCTTGAAGGTTTTTGGGTGAGGTTTTATGACTAAGATTATGTAAGAGTTAAAATGAGGTTATCTCTGTTTGACAGAGCAGGTTTTTGCACAGGTTTTTATTTTATTCTGCAAAGTTCCCCCAGCCAACCTAAAATGAGTGCTGGAGGAGTGGGGCAGCTGAACTCCCTACAACAGAAATAACAAAATACTGCTGTGTGTGGACCATTAGGTGAGATATCAGAAATATTCCCTCTGGTACAGGGAGAGTATATGATGCCACACAGTGCTACAAAATGTTTCATTTCTTTAATGTAATGATCTAGAGGCTGTGCAGGCCTTGACTCAAGAGTCTAGATGTGCTGCAGACAATTGAGTAATTTTCCAGTTCATACAGGGCTGCCCTTGATGTTATGAACTTCAGGTCAGACCAATATATTCTGTGTTCTGCAAATTACTCTCTTTTTGTGTCAGGACCACGATAGTTTGGGCAAGGTCTGGAGCTGAAGGTGAGAATGGTGAGTTACAGAAAAATGAATGGAACAATCCAGATTTTTCTCTCCAGCCTGCTTTCATGTATCCACACACCACAACACTTTTGGTAATCAAAACTGCACCAGTACAGGAAATCAGATTAAATTGAAAGCTTGGAGTCACTGCATGACCTCTGCAATGCAACTTTATTGTCTTGCCATCCATGTATTGTGCTGATGCATTTTTCTTAGAGAGTGTGACAGGAAAGGTTTTCCTTTGGAAACACCTCAGTTCTGAGCCAGCTTTGACCTCTGACTCAGAGTCTCCGCAGACTGAAAAATCTGAAAGTGACCACTGTGCTCTGTAGCACAAAATCTTCTCTCCCACACCTCTGTGTGACAGGAGGCCCAGCTGGCTGTCCCTTGGCAGACAAGGACTAGTCCTGCCCTCTCCATCACAAAATTATTTTGGGCACATTTATATGATTTGATTTAAGTGCAAATTAATCACTACAAATTCCTGGCCTCTGAGCCAGTCAGGACTAACGAAGCCTCACTACCCTTCCAGCATGGCAGTGGATGGCCATGCAGCACATTTGCTTATCTAAGGACACTGAAATCCACGTGGCTTACCCAGTGCTGTACGGCTTATCCAGCTGCAAGCACATTTTTCCAGGCATTTCAAATACACCTTAATGCATAAAGGCGTCTCTCTGTTACCAAGTGGACGATTACAAACACCTGTCTTGACCAATAAAAGGTGAAGCACACCTGTGGGGCTGGATTGAGAAATCATAGGTTTCCCTCTGAGCTCAAAAGGAAGCTTGCACGTTCCTGCTGTGCAAGGGCATTTTACCTATTAGGGGTCGACTTTCTGCACGTTCAGAGGAACAAATCCTCCAGTTGTGTCAAGTGTCCCCAGCTCCACAGAGGTGCTGTGACAATTTACACCAGCTGAGGTGCTGCTCAGCAGTTTTGGTTATGGACCTTATTTCCTCATGGCTAGTTAGGGTTCCTGTGGAGCTGTTAGAGCACTACGTGGGTATAAATCTTGCTTTAGATGACTTTGGAGCAGTTAGGAGGTAGCTTGCCTGTCTATAAAGTAGGAGCATCCTTGAACATATGCCTGCCATAACCTTACCTTAGAATGGTGCCACACCAACCTGAAATATAGCTACTTTCACCTAAATGAAGACCTACAAATAATGTCCATTAAAAAGTTGCCACATGGGATAATTAGGTACTAAAAAAAAATAAATCCCTTTGTGTTTTGGCATAGCCCATTTCATTCATGTCTGTGTTTTTAAGCGGCTGCATCCCAGAGCAAACCTAGCTCCCCATCTACCCCAGAGTGTTGTGCTGACTTTTCCTTCTAGGAATTGTCTAGTCAGGGAGTGGTGTCAGCTGCTCTTTTTATCGAATTAAGTTTACTAAACACTTGAACAGCAGCCTAAGGTAGGCAAGGCCCAAGGTACTGCCACAGACCAGGAGTTTTTTACTTATTGCAGTAAACTAAGGTCAGTGTAAGTAAGAATTTACACTGTTAAACACAGCCCCTTTCTCTGTGCTCACATGTCCCTGCGGTGGGATGCAGCTGTGCTGCAAAGCTTGTGTGGCATTCTCACAGCAATACAGACATTTCAGAACACCTTCCTCTCCCAGGAACACCATGAGTGATACCAGCCAAAAAAAGAGGGTGAAAGGGAGCGAGGAAACCATTCCTGGCCTTCGTAAACCTCCCTGAGATCAACATGCACAAAGCCAGCAGAGATCAGCAGGAAGGAAAAGCTCAGTCTTACAAGTTCTTGTCAGTTGTCCACTCCTTGGGGGAAGCTGGTTCTGCAAAGCACAGCATGGCATTTCAATGTGTCTCCTGGACGAGGAATGTGCATTGCAAGGGATACAAAACTGTCCTGCAGAAAGATGAATTTCTAGGTAACACCGAGGGGAAAAAAGTAGGTCACCACGAAAAAATATTTCTCTAGCATTTTTTAGCTTTAAAGATATTAAATTACAGAACAACTTCCCAAGAGTGTTCTTGCAAGTCATTTATACCAAAACACATAAAATTACAGTAAGCCTCCATTAGTACTGTGGCTACTCTTGTAATCAGTTTTGAAGAATGTGCTCCATCAGTGGAAATATTTTGATTTAAGTTCATATTGAGGAGCAGTCTAAAACGTATACTCTAAATTACACTTTAAAATAAGTCCCATGGTACATCCCTACAATATATATGGTGTGCTGACTCGGTGTAATTAAATTCTTGTCTAAAGTTGTCATTAAGTTGCAGTAAATATTGAAGCTACCTTCATTTTAAAATAGATTTACTTCTTGATTTTAGCTGATAAATATTCTTGTATAGAAAATTAATTAAAATATGCACACATATATAAAACAGGGCAGGGCTGGTGCTTTTAGCTGTTATGGCCAAGCAGCCTGGCAGTGGCTTCTATCAGCAGTAAGACTGACAACAACACAGAGAAAAGCACAGGGTGACACACAGGACTTCTCAGGGATGGACTGAAAGGAATGAAATTCCCAGGCCCTCTCCCATCTTCACTCATTTATAGATCAGAAGTAACATCACATTAATTATTAATTAATTGAAAGACTTCCCCTGAATAACAAAAACTAGACAGGTTTGGAGGATTGAAGCGATCATTTCTCACATGTGCTTAATCTACCATGGAAACAACACTATCATCAAATGAAAAGGATGGAGAAAACTCATTGAGTAGACTGAGTGAGAAAAGGCTCATCTCTTTAGAGAATCTAAAAATAAGGCTATTTTTCAGAAGTATGATGAAACTGAATGGGATGCTGGAGGAGGCAGTCTCAAAAAATTCCTTGTATCCACCAAAGAACTCAGGTGGACAACCATTCTTCCTAAGAATCCATTCTGGATTCTTATGCCATGGGACTCCACCAAAAAAAGCTTCAGTTTGAACCTGCATCTTTTACAAACTCCATTAATTAGTCTGTAGGAAATCAGGCTTGATTACTTTCCGTACTCACAAAACGACTTGTTTTTCCTGGAACACAGACAGGCAAATTGCTGAGATGACAAATATATCTGACATGTCTTCCAAGAATCTCTCTCTCCTTGCATGACTGCTTGAATCCTTTCATTTCCCAAATGTATGCTTGTTTGACAGTTTTATAACTAACAGGTGTTTTATGTAGATTTGTTGGTGCCTCAGACTTTTCAAGAAAATGAAAAAGGGTGTCTTTATCTGGTCTACACTGATTGACATTATCTTAAACCATCTCCACATTTCTTTCCATTCACCTCCATAACTCATTCCACAGGCTGTCCCCCAAGTTTTCTTCATATCTCTCTGGTTATCTGCTAAAGAACTGTCACTTGGTCAGACTCTTTTTAATATGTTATATATCTCTACAAAGTTTTCATCAGTGATGTTGAACCTTTAAAAAAATTCACATCCATAGATTTCTGTATAGCATGAACTTGCTGGTTTTACTCACTTCACATACATCCTTTAGACACAGTCCAAACATTCCCCTTTTCCACATCCAGAGACTACAGACTGTATGGTCTTAACACATCAAACTTGGGATCCTGGAATGTCAGGTGTGGATGACTTATGCGTTAGAAAATATCTGAGTAACAGATCTAACTAAAAATAAATGTAACTTTGAAACAGTACCTTGGTCTGTCCTCCCATAAAGGAGAAGGAATCTGTTGTTGTGGAAGCCTTAATAGGAAAAGATTGCTAGTTAGAACTACAGAGCACATTTAATGACCATATCAGACACTTGGAAATTAGTTACAAAGGAGTGGAGAACACAAGAGCCCTGAGGAATGTCAAAGAAGTCCATATAAAATTTGGATAGCAAGCTTCTGTGAGGAGCCCATGTCTGTGTCTGTGAGGTTTTCCCTCCCAGCTCATAAACAACCACAGTTTTTTTTCTTTATTTTTCCCCTTTCTTACTCTTGGTTGGTAATCTGGCATTACAAACGAGGAGAAAATCTTCTGACATCTTTTGACATTGTATGTTGGAAATTGAGGTCTTTGCTGGTTTGACTGTCACTTCTGATGAGTGGTGTACACTGAAGTCATAAGTACAAGTCAGCATGCTGAAATTTCAGTGAGATGGAAAACATAGTCATTGTGAAAAATTCAGGGTTATTTATTCATTGCTAACACCTATTCAATAAAGAAATAGTAATTGGGATTAATGTTGTCTTCATTTAAAGCATTAGAGTTTAAAAAAACATCTGGCCCTACCCAAGTACAGTATGGCATGTAAGAAGCAACAAAGACAGGAATTCAAATTTGTGATATTTCTAAGCATATTTCAGGCTTTTGCTGTAGAACACAAGAGCAATTTTTGTTTTGGTTTGGTTTTGTAATTTTTTTTTAAAGGTCTCTTTTCAAGTCATTATTAGTGAAGGAAGTATTTACACGTCATCTGCTTTTTCCAAACTGTTATGCAAGCCTTAGAGAACACATTTTTTTTTCTCTCATTCTATCCATATATATTCAGTTTTCTGAAGGTCTCTAACACCCAGTGGTGCACCCAAATATCCAAATGGGATATTTAAAGCCAGCTATTCATCAAGCTCTTTATTATACTACTGTGAATTACTAATGTGATTCCCCATGAGTAACTTCCTCAGGTGCTTCACTATCCTCAGACACTTGACTCTACAGTCATGATTCTGCAAAACATTCCCAACACACCCTCAGCTTTAGGAATGTAAGGAATCCCATCCTGCTCAGCATTAAAAAAAAAAAAAAAAAAAAAAAAAANAAAAAAAAAAAAAGGAATAATACCCCAAACTTGTTACATTCAATTAGAATATTTTATTTGGACATCTGTCCATGGAGAGTGTGGCAGCACATGAAAAGCTTCATGTCCATGTCTACATGGATCCTAATTTTCCAAGGTTAAAACTTGAATCAAATTCCAGCTTTAGTGAGGAAAACCTGAAAAGAGCAGACAACCTTCACTGAAAAGGAGATCTATAAATCCTGTAGTCCTCATCTCTGTTAACTACATGGTTTGAGGTGAAAACTGTTAAGTGTGGCTTTTAAAAGCTGCTTCAAAGGCAACCTTTATCCCCAAAAAACCTTGAAAATGCCCACAAACAATAATATTTTCTGATAAAAGCTGTGCTGTTTTACTAGATTTGTGTGCTAAGGACAAGAACTACTTGAAGTAATGAAATGCACGGGCTTGATTCTTTACTCACCTGAGTCACCCGGTTAGCACCAGTGCTTTGAGGAAATTGCTGCAAGAGCAGGATCAGGCCCTTAATGGTTTGCCAGCTCCATACTGGCATTACACCCAGAGAACAGGCACTGAAATTTATATTTAGTTCCATAAGAACAGTGCATTAGAGACCCTTAAGTGTTTTATGAGGCAGGACTTTTCTGAGTGCTCTGACAGAACCACCAGTCTGCACCGAAACCGGAGCTGTGAACAAATATTGCAGTTATGATTTACAGCACAATTGCCGGAATCTTCCCTGTCTTCATCTCTGCTGGCTCCTTACTCAGGCTGTCATTTTTAGCTCCACAGATTATATCTGTCTTGGTCTCTTCCACAAACACTGGATTCACTGGAGTGTGTTGCAGACAATACAGCCCTCAAACAATGAAGCATTTGTGTTCATTTTCTCCTATTTTATCTTTGGAATTCTACTATTTAGGTCACTATCTGTTGCTTCCAGCTATTCTTTCCTGAAAAATTGTAGCCCTTTTTAGGCTTAAAAAGATAAAATCAATGAATTCATCTATGTTATTCCTCTGGGTATAAAGGTCTAGATGTAATAAGTGGTACACATAGTATGAAATTTCATTGCTATTCCTGAACTGCAGCCCCAAGATTAATTGTGCCTTATAGGCCAAAATTTGAAGAGCTGTTGGGTGCTGGCTTCTCTGAAAATCTGATACAACTAACACAATAAAAACCCAGCATTACTAAATTTCTCAAATGCTTTAAACATGATCCCTCACCAACACAAACAGGAATGGTGTGAATGTGTGTGTGGATATTCCACAGCAGAGAATTTTACACACAGATAAGGAGAATAATCATGAATGGATCCCAATCTTATCTGCCTTTCCTATAAAAAAAACAAAACAAACCAATCCACCACAGGTTTTACTTGAGGATAACACTTGAATTTTAGCGAGCAACATCACTCAATGTGAAATCTGTCAGTATCTGTGGAATAAAAATTGTACTGAGGTATGGGGACCTGCCAGGAATTCCATTTACATTTAGACTTAAGCTCACCGATTGCTCTACTCATGTAAAAAAATTGCTATGCTCTGAATGAAAAGAAGATGAGTGCTTAAGCAAACAGTCATAAATTAATTTATAATGAGACATGACAGTCATAATTTAATTTAGAGTGTATTTGAGATTGTTGTTACTATTTGGATAGGTCTTTTTTGCCTCAAGGAAGATGTGGCTTCATAGTGAAATGTCAGCTATTGAAATACTAAACTCCTTATGCGTACATGTGTATTAATTCATTAAAATTATGTAGATACTTCCCTAATGAAGATCTGTTGTCTACTGCAAGCAGTCAGACAAAAGACTGCGTGATTGAGGCATATCAGTGGGTCACCAGGAACTTACCAGGAAGCGTGAGGGATGTTGAGCACAACCTGTAAAATCTGGAGGGTGGAGAAGATGCTGCTCAACTTCCTTTCAGTGGTGAGAAGAGGGAACAACTCTCAAAAAGAAGCATTTCTAATCATTTTTTTAACTGAGAGATTGTATGGTAGGGCATTTGGGGATAGGCTATGACCAAAAATACCTTGGTGGTTTGTCTCACCATCACCAAGAACTTGTGATTTCTATTTGGAAAGTAATTACAGGCCTTTGAAGTCTAATACCTATGCTAAAATTAGGTACTTGTGAAAACTAAAATGAAAAACCGAAGTCCGCCTCTCATGATTAGATTGATAAGGCAGGACAATGGATGCATTTGCCAGTCAAAACTGATGTCTTTCACACTGATCAGCAAAGAGACTCTTTTTAAAGATGGTTAACCAGCAGGAAGTACTTGGGTAAGAAGTGACAGTACCTGCTTAAAATGGAGTTTGTGTCTTCCTCCAGTTGGAAAGTTTGCAAAAGGTTCCTCCCATACCCCTCATGGAAAGAGCATTCCCCTTGTCATACAGTGAACTCTTACAGCACTGATGCTCATGATAAAGGATGAGCCAGTATATTCTTAGCTTGACCTCAAGGGGAGACAACTGGTGGCATTTTAGGTGGGCAGCTCCAAAGCCTTTCTATTGTGGATGCTGAGAAAATCAGCATCACCTGAAAGAACAGTAGGCTGGTTTTGAACTTCTTGAGTGTGCTCAAGGACACACAGTGGACATTCAGGGTGGATCATCTCTATGCTGAGCTTGGGAGGCCATGATATGCTTAGCCTGTATTATTCATCTACTATTTATCCCAATTTCAAACCTGATTAAAAGCTAGTCCTTTCATATCAGAAAATGAAACCTTCCTAAAAAATACTCTGCAACACCTACAACAGTTCCTCCCTTTCTAGTTCACTTATCTTCTCCAATCTTCTCTAATAAATAACCAAAATATCCTTGAAAAGAAAAAATATGCTGGTTTCTTTACAGAATTATTTCCAGAGAAATGTGCTGGGATTGCTGAACATTGTCCTAGAGAAGCCTCATTATCTTTCTCAATAACATTTGACATTCTTGTGCACTGGTACCTTAATAGCCAGTTTTATAACTCTCCTATTTAATACTGATAGTAGAAGCCTTTTCTCATTGCCATTTTCTTGGCTAATAGTGCATCTGGAAAGTTACCTGATAGTTCAGATTCTCCTAGAACACCACAAAGACAAGCATATCCCTCCTCAGGCTATCATTCCATCCTCAGGCTAAACCAAATTTTTCCCAATAGTCACTATTTGGGGTTTACATTTATTTATCATATGGATGTGCAAAGCTTGTCTTTTAAATTGAAAACTGCCAGCAAAAGGCTTGACAGTAGAACAAAGCGTTGCTATTTCATGTTATTTAACTGTTGAGGGTATTACTATGAAGTTCTTTGAAAAGCTGAAAACATTTTTCTGGGTTAATTTTCAGCCAGATCAGTAAAAGTTGATCCAACTCACCAGATTCTGCCCCATGACAGAAGGACAGGGAGCTGCAGCCACAGACTGTAACACTGGGTACCTGATTACATAGTGAGCTAATTAGCACCATCCATGGTGGTTAATACAAATAAATTCACTAGTCTGAAAACCAGCAAAGTATTTGGGACTGCACTGCAAATGGTTGTGTACTCAACCACTTTCTACACCCAATGATTTTTAATTTAAATAGATCAAAAGAAGCACTTTGTCACCAACATAGGTAAAAAATTGAGGCATGGAATAATTAGGGAAATTACCAAGTGAAGACATTCAGGTAAAGTCCAGATGAAGTTACCATTTGACTCCCTTTTACCAGTCTCTGTAGTATAGTATTTTCCAGAAGAGATTGTAAAAATGTAAAAAAAAAGTTTAATGATGACTTACAAATATACAATACTTACATTTTTACGAGTTACAAAAATGGTACATACTACAGAAACCAAAAGCTTCCTCAAACCTTTGGTACATTTCAAAGTTATTTACTTACAAAGAAAAATTACAGTCACTTTTCATAGTGTCACATGTTTACATATAAGCATTTCTCAGTTGAAAAATATCTTGCAGCTTGCCCAGAGGCAGTTTTTGCAGTTTGAGCTCTACAGCCATCTATCACATCAAGAATTCCATCAGTCCCTGTTAAGCTGACATGACATTGCATTTTTATGTTTTAACAGCCTTTAGTCTGAATATATGTACAGCCCATAAGGCTAAATGATGCACAGTTGTTGAGATTTCACCTGGTATGTTATATATTGCTCCTGGTTTGGTTAAATGACATAGGCTACCTTTTTTAATTACTTGGTGATGCACGTTTAGAAGAAGGTGGTCTGATTTAGTCATGGTATTTCCAACTCTTTGTGAATGGAATTTTAAAAAAAACACAACATGTTGTTTGCAGGATGCTTTTTCACCTTATGAGACTTTTATATTAATTTCTTCCTTCTCTGTGTACAATTATTACCTCAGGTAACAGAGAAAAACTGAGCTTTCCAAAGCCTGCTCATTTCCATTAGTTTTCTGATGTTGGATGTTTCCTAGATTGTACTTTATTTAAACCAAAATTTAAAACCTTTCTTCTACATGAGAGCAAACATTAGTATTTCGTAGTCTGTATGTACTTAAGAGACTTCTTACAGATCAGAATACTTGCAGTAATACTGACAAAACATGCAGTCTGGTTTTGACACCTTCATTAGGAGTGTATACCAACGCTTTCATGCTCTCATGATTTTCAGACTATATAACTTCAACATGCAACAGTGAACTCAACATAATCTTCACCTTGTTGAAGGTAGTTGGGGACCACACATTAATAACTGATAGTTTTTAATTAAGATTAAATACCACTAGAGTATTAGGCATGGTTCAGGTTCAGATTTTTTTAAATTGAGAAACAGAAGGTTTGCCATCAATAGCTGTGAATGGAGTTTATAAAGTGTCTTCCAGCGTTACAGTATTCCTTCCCAAAAACTTACTCCCCAGACAAAATGAACTCCAAATTCAAGCATCTTTAGTGAATGCCTGTGTTCTGAATTTTCTTCGTGCAAGAGCTTCTTGTTTTTTCCTTTCAATTTCTTCTTGAGAGCATTTTCTGTTTTTTTGTTCCACCACAGACACTGTAAATAAGAAAAAAAACATGAATTAGGAGCCTTCAGGTTTGTTCAATATGTATTTCAACTTCTCTGCTTCCACTGTCGGAAGATCTATGGCAGGAGCATACTGTTGTGACATACCAGGCACCCACGTAAAAATGGCTCATCTATCCTGTCCCTAAGGCAGGAAGGGGATAAAAGGCATGACCTTTGTAGTGCTACTGATTACTACCTCCCAATGAAAACACTGGGATGCAGACATTTGCTTCAAGGAAATTTTACTTGGCTGCCCTTCAAGTGAACCTTATGACATCAGGAGTCAGCATTGGAGATGGTGATGGGTTAAGAAAATTAAGGCTATCAGAGTGAAAAGGGCTCTACAATTTAGTGAGTTAGGAGGAGATATGGGCATGGAGATGGTAGAGACACAGGGGTCAGATACAGTACAGGTGTCACACAAATAAAACAACAAAGGTTGAAAAAAGGTCAAAAGTAGCAATAAAAATTGGCAAAGGAGACAAGAACATGATAGCTAAGCATAGTATTTTATATGTTGTGTTACAGAACTATAAATTCCCATGCTGTAAAATCCTGACCTCACTGGAGCCAACAGGAACATTCCATGCCCATATCAATAATTTCACCATTTTTATACACCCACTTCCAATTAATGTATTTTTAATAAGGAATCAAAATGGTAAATAAAAGGGTCTCTTTGCTTTCTACAAAAAAGGTGTCCATGAAAAATTAAGTATGAGTTTTTGAAAGAATCATGTAACATCCATCTTTTTGTTACAGCAAGGTCCTTTCACTCAAAATTTAGGATGAGGACAGTTGTTGTTTATCCGTAGCAAAAATCTGCTATTCTTTTTCATTCCTTTATTCTCTAGAACATTCCACAGAATAACTGGTTATCTCTCCCTTCCCTTACCCCTTAACACACAAAACCACTACTTTCTACTTATCTCCTTCTTTGCTGATGAAAAAGGACAAATAAAATACTGATTCTTTGATAAAACTGGCTGATAGCTTGCAGGAATTGTTTTGTTGTTTTTGTTAACAGCGCTGACTGAAAATGAGTGTTAATAGAGGACATTCTTAAAGGCATGTTTTATCAAAATTAATATTGATTAAAACTTTGTCAAGCCATGTGAAAACAAGACTGAATGGCACTTGGCTTGTTCTACATTTCTCAGTAAGTAGGCCCAGTGCACGAACTACTACTGATTGTTGCTTGATGATGGAGAAGTGACCAACCTCCCCTCTGGATGAAAGGGAACGTTAGTGTTTAGGCTGGTAATGCAGGAATATTTCACCAGCAATTTCAGGCACAGAGCAAATACAGCCGGAGGTTTGAAAAGCATCAAGTGATTCGAGGTTCCAAATTTCAGGTGTACAATAATACAGAGAAACTGGCATTCCATATCACCAGTGCCCTCTTTCCCTGCCCCACCACTGACTGGGGCTTTGCTATGTATCAAAATAACAATATTTTTAAGTCACAATTTAAGGACAGGGTATGCTGACTACTGCATCAGCCTGTACTTGATCCTAGTGAATCTGAGTGTCTATGGAGGGACGGTGTGAAGCATTCAGAGAAGTGGAATGAAAACGGGTGGGAATTGAAGATACGTGCCAGGACAATTTTATTTTGGAGAAAATGACCTCGAAATTCTTGTTAGACCATCTACTAACACCTACACTGAATGGATGAATATTGAAGCCTAGTCTAAGTTGCAATACAGTACAAATCTGACATTCTGACAAGAAAACAAGCAGTAACACTCTCACAGTGACACAACAAATACCTGATGTAGGCTGTGCAAAAGACTCTGAAAGGTGCCTCTTGAAAGGTGGTTTCTTACTGTCCAGCTTGCTGTGCAAAGTCACATTCACCTGATTCTTGCTCCCTTCCACACCCTGCAGAGTAATTCCAGTGCCAGATTGATCCCCTGGATTTTCACATCCTACAAGAAGACCACTCTGAGAACTGTTAATCTTTCGGAACTTAAACTTTGAAGGTACAAGTGATGTTTTGTTACCAGAAGTGCTACTTGGCATCTTTCCAGTGTTATAGGAGACATCTGGGCTGTCCAGTGTTTTGCTACTAAAACTGTTTACTGCACCAACAGGATTTAGTTCAGACACAGTCTCTCCTGCTGGCACAGAATTTGACCT
This sequence comes from Formicarius rufipectus, assembly GCA_013399695.1. Classification (NCBI taxonomy): domain Eukaryota; kingdom Metazoa; phylum Chordata; class Aves; order Passeriformes; family Formicariidae; genus Formicarius; species Formicarius rufipectus. The sequence continues at coordinate 500,048 of VXAU01002306.1, read as the reverse complement.
GTACCATTTCCCCGAAAAAGTCTTTGTAGTACCTTCAGAAGCATCTTGATGACACTTTTTAGTCAGTGTGTATTTGCTCTCTCTAGAAGGACCTGAGATCACAGTTCGAGGATTTGAGATGTTCTTAGAGTTCACTGCATGACTTGTTCTATCCAGCCCACATATACCCTTTGATGAATTTCTGCAGGAATCATTTAGTGAGGGAGCCTCCTGTTTTGCACTTGTTTTTTGTGCCAACAGGCGATCTGGTAGTCCTTGTTTAGATGCTGGGAAGCTGCTATCAGCATTTGATTTGGAATTAATATTGGCTCCTTGTAGAGTTTTAGTCCTTTCATTTCCTTGTTTGATATCTTGGCTCTGAGTCTGCTTCTCTATATCATCACATACCTGATATAACAATGCATCATCCTCAAAGTTTGCGTCCCAAAGATTATCGGATCCACAAAACATACCTAATATCTGATCAGAGAATTTAGGTTCATTCCATTCATCCCATGACACAGGACATTTCTTTGGTATTTCAACCCCTTTAGTTAGATCATTAAGTTTCATATTGGTAGAAACACTGGATGATTGACAGGAAATAGTGTGAGTGCTATTCCCAAGTTTTTCTGTCTGTTGTCTTTGAGGATTAGATCTTGAAGGAAAAAGAGGAAGAGAGTCACTTTTAGGCTGAGAAATTTCATTTCCATTCTTTGCTTCAGATTGCTTTGGAACAGGAATACAGTTCAAATCACTGTCTTGGGCACTTTTCCAAAGAGAATTTATTTTATCTGGCTTAACATCACATTTGCAATGCAAGGCTGTGGTCTCTGCCTTTGAGTTTTCTGTCTCACACTGCTTTTGTAAAGACAAAGATTTTACAATATTCTGCATGTTTTTACTAGAATATTTTAACGGTGAATACTGCAAACTGTTAGATTTGACACTACTTTGCTTTGTTCTGCTAGCATCACTGAAATCATGCACAGATGGATTTGCAGGAATTGGTGGTGGTTCTTCAGTACTTATCAATTCAGGATTTTGGGTTATTTGCATCACAAAAGAGTCATCTGCCAAAAATTCTGTATCCCAGTCATCAAAGTCATCATTAACTACTCCAGCAAGCTTAGTGGAGGCTACCAATTGGTTCTTCAAAGGAGGAGGATTTTTTTTGGTTGTATCAGGTTTTGGTACAATCTGGTTTGCGCTTCCCACTGCACGCAGAGGATCTTTTTGATGTGCCCCCGAATTACCATGTTGCATGTCTTCCATTTCCTCAGGAAGGTGCTCCTCCTCCAAGGTGCTTTTATTTTTATTAAAACTGTTATTTAAAGAAGTACCTGACAGTCCTTGGCTCAACTGTCCACTACACTTCTGGGTAGAACAGTCAAAAAGAGCATGAAGGGCTATTTCAGCCTCCAGGTCTACAGACTTTTGACTGCTGGATCGACACGGCTCTGCAGCAGGAATGCCGGTGCTCTGTTCAACTGGTTTCAGGGACAGAGCAATATCTGTTTCAGAACCTTCACCGAAGAGTGATTTCTGGTTCCTCATATTTACTTCATCTTTCAAGTTATTTAAAGGCTCTGAGGTGTTCCGGGTGAAGTTGAGACCAAGCTTCTCCTGTTCCTGAACAGCATCCAGCTCTACTAGATTTTTATCAAATTCCTTAGCCAATTTCATAAGTTCTTCTTCAGGAATTTTGATTTTAAGATCTCTGGTGAAAAAAATAAAATAAGAAACAGAAAAGAAAAAAACAGAAAAGAAAGTCAGAGCTACTGAGAAAGTTTAGCCAAGCTCAACCATGTGAGCTGTTCATTCTCCAGCTTAACTACAGAGTGACTGAATCCCACAAAGCACAGTCAACATGCAATCATTTTGATAGAAATACCTCATTAAGAAGAGATAACAAGCCCAAAGTTAAAAGCATTCTATATGCTAATGCACAATTACATGGTCCACTATATACATAAAAGACCACAAATCTTTTTCCATGAAAGCCCAGCTAAGATGGGCAAGAAAACCTGTAGCTTACCTTGAACAACTTAACTTTGTCCTTGGTCGTACTTTTACGACTCCAGGTGTACAGGGAATAGCATCCTCACCAATCCATGTTCCTAAAAGGGAGCCTTCACTACAGCCTGATTTTTCATCCTGAATGGTTAAATTTATAATGCTTAGAAATTTGATGTCAGGTAAAGATTGGACTACACACCTCACATGAGTTACAGCTGCCCAGGTAAACTTGATGAAACCTGCTGAAAGCCTCAAACAGGAGCTAAAACAATACAAGTGAAATGAGATTACTGCACTACTATCTACTGATGTATCACCTTAATTATATTGATTTAAAACAGGAACGTCAATTGAGATTTTACCTTGGTGTTCAATCTAATACTCTATTTACATCAGGTTTACATGTAAATCGCAATATTCACACAAGCTGTGATCTGCTTTACCTCAGTGTACTACTAAGGAGCTGGCTGAGAGGCACTGACTTTATCCCCTTAAAGCATCATTAACAGATTAGAGAACTTCAAAGAAATCACATTCTGTATGCTTCCAGAAGAAAAAATTCTGACTTCTTCCATTACAATTCATTTATACAAAGTCCATTTAAACTGAAGTAACTGAAGTTTAGAAACTAAGGGAAGTTGTTTTAGAACTTCAAAGTTCACGCTTGAATTTGTATTCTGAAGTCCAAGAGATACAACAGTGCAGTGGTAAACTGTCTAGAGGCAGAGCAATAACATATGGGAAATCACCGCTTGTAAGGCAGAAAAAGAAATTTGAACTTTAATAACTACTAGGATGGTTTGGGGTAGGTTTTCTATTCTTCGTAATTTTTTTTAAATTTATTTTTGTTTTAGAAAAAATGAACATGAGCAGCAGAAAGTTGCAAACCATAGTATTATTTACATTTATAGCAGGGCTGTAACCATTTACAAAGAAGGCAGTGGCATCCCTTACCAAGGATTTTCCATTTTTTAAGTATCAATATGTACAAATATGCCAAAGAGTGAATAAATTTTAAATAGACCTGTCAAATAAGCAGGCAAGTTTTGCAAGCTAAATAGTACACATCTGTTTTAGGAATTACATCTTCTCTTCTTGTACTTAACAAGCATCAATAAGCAAACACTTTTATTTTCACTTTCTAGGCTGTGGACATTAGGTTCATGGCAAGAGGGAAAGGGCAGAGATCTTAGGGTAAAAAGGCAGATTATTTAGAGTATTGAAGCACTTACTATGTTTATATTATTTTAGAGAATCTCTCTCTTTCCAGTCTTGTTCTTGTACTTCAGCAGTCAATCAAGACCATTCAAAATGCTTAAAAATAACTAGCAAGCAAATCCAGTATGTGAAGAAATGCTTACCGCTGAACAGATGAGTGACTAAAGATAAATAAACACAACATTATTCCTAAAACCAGGGGCAGTAACTTGTATTCTGAGAGTAAACCTTCCTAAAATGGAGTTGCTGCAAGTCCACTTTCTCAATGCATCCTTTTTTACACAGCACTTGTGACTCATAGAACAACCAGTCAATGTTACACTTAAAATTTTAATTCAGTCCAGTTTTTATGAACACGTTCCTTATTTTCTACACACCCAACTCTTACCATGAAACTACTGTAACTAAAACTGAGGCTGAAGGAAGCACTGTTTAGTTTGATTACTGCATATGCAGAGCGTTGGTGTTGAAAGCAGCAGTTACCTGAGGAGCAATACGATTAACAATTTCCGAAATTTCTACTGCGCATCCACTGGTGGACTGTTTGGTTCTTCCACTGCCTATGAAAATAAACACACAGACTTCTCAAAAATTGCAAACCAATTTATGAAGAGCAGTCCATCTCAAATAATTCAGACAGATGTGTCAAAATCAGAGCTTGATTCAGCACTATACTGAAGAATGTATGGGGTTTTAGTAAAAATAAAATCAAACAACCATTGCAAGAGAAAGGGCCCTTCTTCCAAGAAATCTTTGATAACTTTTAGTACACTCCCACTGCATGCCTCATACAGGTCTCCTGAAACCTGGATTTTGATATTACCTGGTCTGTGTGCAATTGGTGAATGAGAATCCCAAAAGATTTCTTGCTGTGTATCGGTGTCATTAACTGGAGAGCTGAAAGTAGGAATTCGGGATTTTCTACTCAATGATCTCTTTGGAGTTTTATGTAAACATGGATCTGTGTAAACAGAAAGAGGATACTTAATAAAAAACAACAAATAAAAGGCCAAAATCACTTAGAACATACAAGAAGTCAAGGAAGAAGATGCTTTAGGAAATTCAGGAATAGAAATGAAGTTCACACTCATAAGCATTAGTTACAACAGGAATACTGTTCACAGCTAGACATTTGATGCAGAGTAGGACTCTTTTCCAGTTACATTATCCTGACAGCTACACATTCAGCACCTGATGGGAACTGCCAATCGTCCTACTTGAAGGAGTATTGACTCCATCTTACATTAAGAGAAAAAACCACCTATGTACACCTAAATGAGAAAATACTCTGTATTCTTGCTTGCTTTATGTCTGCCACCCAGACTCTGATCTTAGCTACAACTTTAAAGGGCCTCAAAACTGGACTGGGTCATAACCTACTTTTGTGTTCCTCCACCGGGCCATTCCAGCTAGGACTGTTAAAAGCAGGAATATAGCCATTCAAAATCTGCTTCCACCTGCCTCTGATCAGTAAGCAAACTGAACACACTATGTGAAGCTCAGCTGGTCACCCCTGCCCTTCAGAAATGATGCTGCAAATGTGAAACCCTACAGGAATAATTTCAAAGATGTGATGACTACGCAAGAAGCGTATTAGGAGTTGCTTTGCACTGAAGTGCCCAGGTTGGTCAGGTTTTATCCTCTCCTCCAGTGGCTCAACAATCTTGGTTACTTCTCAGTGCCTGCCACGGGAATCACAGAATGGGTCAGACTGGAAGGGACCACAATGGGGCAACTGGTCCAACCTTCCTGCTCAAGCAGGGTCATCCCAGAGTACATTGCACAGGATTGTGCCCAGTTGGCTCTGGGATATTTACAATGAGAGAGACTTCACACCCTCTGTGGACAACCTGTTCCAATGTTTGGTCACTGCATAATGAAGTTCTTCCACGTATTCAGGTGGAACTTCCTGTGCATCAGTATCTGCCCATTCCCTCCTGTCCTATTACTTGTGACGACAGAGCAGAGCTTGGACCATCCTCTTGATACTCCCACTTTAGATATTTATACACTTTAATTAGGTCTCAAGACTGAAAAGGCCCAACTTCCCCAGCAATTCCTCATGGGAGAGATGCTCTAGACCCTCGATCACCTCGGTGCCCCTCCGCTGCACCTGCTCCAGGAGCTGCGTGCCTCTCTCTTCCTGGGGAGCCCAGAACCGGGCACTGCACTCCCCATAAGGCTTCACCAGGGCCGGGCGGAGGGGCAGCATCCCCTCCCTCAGCCTGCTGGCAGCGCTCTTCCCAGTGCACCCCAGGGCTCTGCACCCTCAGGGTACAACCGCTCTTGACAGGAACAGCCCCTTCCCGGGGCACAGGGGCGGGGGGAGCAGGGCGTTCACACCGCAGGGCCCCTCCTCACGGCTCGGCCGCGCCCCTCAGGCGGGCAGGCAGGGCCGGGGC
>VXAU01002306.1:413163-493829 GCA_013399695.1 Formicarius rufipectus | reverse complement strand
GAGGGAGGGAGGGCAGGTAGGCTCTGCGGAGGGGCCGAGGCCTGTGGTTCCATAAAAGTTCAGTCAAGCCAAGCGGCGGGTCCCACGCTTTGGCCACAACATCGCCCTGTAGCGCTGCAGGCCGGGGTCAGAGCGGCTGGAACGGGGCTCGGTAGGAAAGGCCGACAGAGGGTGAAGGTGAGCCAGTGTGTGCCCAGGTGGACAGCAAGGCCAATGGCATCCCGGCCTGGATCAGCAAGAGTGTGGCCAGCCAGGACTAGGGGGTGATTCTTCCCTTGTACTCCGCACTGGTGAGGCCACGCCTTGAGTGCTGTGTTCAGTCCTGTGCCCTCAAATGAGGAAGGAGGTGCTGGAATGAGTCCGGAGAAAGGCAAAGAAGCTGGTGAAGGGTCTGTGTAACAATTATTTTGAGGAACAAGTGAGGTAGCTGAGATGGTTTAGCCTAGAGAAGACGAAGCTCGGGGCTGACCTTGCCACTTTACCACTCCCTGAAAGGAGGGTGTAGCCAGGGGGGTTCAGCCCCTTCTCCCAGGCAACCAGCAACAGGATGAGAGGAACTGACCTTAAGCTGTGCCAGTGGAGGTTTAGGTTGGATATCAGGAAGAATTTCTTCACAGTGTTACTAGACATTGGAATAGGCTGCCCAGGGAGGTGGTGGAGTCACTGTCCTTGGAAAGACTGGATGTGGCACTCAGTACCAGGGTCTAGTGGACACAGTGGTGTTTGGTCATAGGTTGGTCACAATGATCTCAGAGATCTTTTCCAACTTAACTAGGTCTGTGATACTGTGAAACCCAGGCAGGCATAAACCATTTCAGTCCAGTAAGGCAACTGGAGCTTACAGAAGCCAGATTTGGTAGGTAAGAAATTAACATGAGGTTCCTGAGGGACTAGGGTATTACATCATTATTTTAAACACTATAAATGCAAACACATGTATATATTACATCATTAGGTGGATATTTCCTCCCTGAGCCACTAAACATGAATGTACAAACTTATCTACCAAGAATATAGGGTCAAGAAGTGAACTACTTGTATGTTGGTCACCTGCCTGGTTTTCATTTAATCAGTTTGGAGTACCTTGGGATCACACTTCATTTGTGAGACCTGAGCAGTGGATTCCAGTGTAGGAGCAGGAGTCAGAAGTTTTGAAGTCACTAAAGAATGACTCCCTGAGCTGTGAAGCCTTTTCACCCAAGGCCCCAGGCAAACAATATGTTTTTTCACTTCTCCATTCTCATGAGTATAATTAAAGTCAGTAGAGAACTTTTTAATAAGAAAAAAAGTTAAGTACTATGTATTAAGCACAGAAATTATATACATAGTTATATTGTCACAGTCACAGGAAGTTGTGACATTAGAATAATGAATTTGTTTGTGTCATACCCATCAAATGTAAATTGGAGACAAGACTGGGAAGAATGTATCAAGCATTAGGCTCCAGAGTCCATTCCAGACTTTTGAACATGGCTTGTAATCAATGTGGGTAGATCTGTTCATCAGCCCAAAGTGTGCTGAAGGTGTGGGTGTCATTTTTGACTGTTGGTTTGCAGTGTAGTAATGAAAGGCTGTAATGCATCACACGGTTACAGGAGTGGCTTATCTGGGCCCCATGCCCAGATAAGTAAGTTACTTGCTCCTTGTTTCCAGTTGAAATGGATACTGAGAAGAAACTTCTTGTAGTAGTGGAGATGCGTCTGGAGCAAAACCAAAATACTGAAATCGACACACTTACTTGGGAGTGCTACTGAAATGTTGATGTCTCCTACTACCCCCCAGTGACCTCTTGGCGGCTGGGTTCTGTAAAGTGTTCTGCTTTTATACTCCACTATGTTAACAAGCATAGTCTGGAACACTGTCATCAATAATTAAAATTAAATGACATCTGTCATAATCACTGAGTGCTATGATTTTTTTTTCCCTTTCTCCAAGCTCATTGCTCACTAACCTCATTCATAAAATGTGAATATTTGCCACAGGTCTTTCACACATTTGTGAGGTTTTTCTCATGTAGTTAAGGCATTTTTTGGAAAAAAACCAAAAAAACCAAACAAACCAAACCAAACAAACAAAAAACATATGTAATATATATCATGTTCTGCTAGAGAGAGCTTGTTTCATCAATTTAAGTCTATGTAAAACTGTGTTATAAAAAACTGGAAAATAAAGTAATTACATGAACAGAAAAGCTGAAGTGCTCCATGATGGGGGGAAAAAATAAAAAAAAATCCCACTTTCCCAATGAATAAAAGTGTGTGTGTCTCATTGCAGCTTCAGAACTCAACTCTGAGCTGATGCTGTTTATTAAGTTAAGAAATGTAGTAGTAGAAGCCTGTGATGTTGGAGGGTTTCTCCGTGGAGCTATAGCCTCAAGGAGGAGGGAGTTTGCATTCCCTTGTCGTGGTACAAGCAGCTGGATCGATGGCTAATTGTGGTGAGGCCGTGTTCCAGGGACTCGCAGCAGACTCCGAGTGCTGCAGTTGGGAGTCCTACTTTCAAATCAGGAGGGATAAATAATGGAGGAGATTGAATGAATAATAAAGTTACTTCAGTTTTTAATAGTAATATAAACTGCCTGAGAAATTTTCGCTGTGTTTTATGAGAAAAGGATCTAAAGTGAAATGAAACAAATGTGAATCTGAGAAGTTTCTTCTAAGAATTTCTTCCCATTGGTGTAATAAGAGCACTGAAAATAAGAGTCCTTTTAAAGTCCTTTGAACACAGCATTTTTGTCTTGGAAAGTGTAGGTCTTGTCAGTGAGGTTTTTTTCAAAGTATCTAATGTATCACATCAATGTAACTAATAAATGGAAGGGACTTTATGCTTATAGTTCATCTTTTGTTCTTGTTAGGACTGGGAAACATGAAAAATCAATAGTGATTTCAATGAAAATATCAAGATTTGTGAGAGGATGTGAGTTATTATAAATAATGAAATTAATTTGACAAATACTGCATTTTTCCAGTAAGTTTTAAAATGCTCTGTGGTATTTTCATAGTGAGCTGTCTTGGGCTTTTTTTGTTCCCAAACAACATTTTCATTTCAAAATTGATTCCTTTTTAACTGTTGAAAAAGAAAGAACCAAAACACACACGCACAAACACTCCTAATTTGTCTCCAGTGAAAACGTGTGTATTCTTTTTGATCACCTGAGACCAGGTGCAAAGGCAAAATCTCCAGGCCATATTTCCTTGGGTAATTTGTTTTAAAACACGGTATGAGTACAAACTCTAAAATTCAGTGCAATTATATGGTGCTTTAAACCATTATTTTCTGCTGAGGAAGGAGTAGTAAATAGAGTGTATGTAGCTACACATACTCAGTATTTCTGCAGAGGGTGGCTCAGGAACACTCCGGAATGTGCCAGGGGACACTGGGGGATGTAACTGGGATACCTGATATCTCCTAGCCAGCTTTGCCTCTTAGTGCAGCATGGATTGTCCTGAGGATGCAGCAGCTGAAATGTATAAACAGAGGAGAGAATTTAGATGCTTAATCTAAGATGCATTTAGAAACACAACCCTGCGGACACAAAAAAAAAAAAAAAAAAAAAAAAAATGAGGGTTAAAAAATTTAAAAATAAAAAAAAAAAAAAGAAACTGAGTGTTATAAAATTTAAATATGAAAGTACAACTTTTTTAGCAACAATTTCCCAACTTTTCCCCTCCCAGAAATCCTACTGATCCTTATATTATCTTAAAAAGCCTTGGAGTGTTTACTAAATGAAGCATTACATGGTAGCCGATAGTTTATACAAGTTAACAACAAGAGATATGTGTTTTGTTGCCTTCTTTGGGACCTTAGGAAAAACTGAGAGGATATCTGAAATGTTAACTTAATGGACAATAATTTTTTCCATCCATAGGGGAACACAGGCATTGTGTGTGTATTTTTGCTTTTATTAATAGCATTTTGATAGCACAGTTATAAAGCTTGTCCTTGGCTTGTCTTGAAATATCATACTGACTTCACTTATTACAGAATGTTACTTTAATTTTCCAAGGTGAAACGCTCACAGAGCAGAAATTGGTGAGGAAAATATGGCCGAATCAGTTACATATACCTTTAGTTTTAAAGTGCTGTCCAGAAGGGTTTGCAGCAATTTTTGCTGATGCATAAATTGACCTAGACAGTAAATGATACATGACCTTAGAAATATCTGAAGTAGCCTTGCTTGGGAATTTTTAGTAGAGAGTTATTAAATGTCAGAGTAATTTACACAAGCATAGCCTAGTTTATGCTTTTGCATTCTCTTTCCCTCTTTCTCTCCACAGTGCCACTCGAGAACCATAGGAGCTTTATATTTTACATATATCTCCTTTTTTTTTCTTTTCCTTTTTATCATAGAAGTTCATCTTATTTTATTTATCACACTCAGAAAATCTCATCAAACGTGGGACTATAATGTAGCTCACAAAGACTTGATCCAGCAGAGCACTTAAGTACCTGCATAACTTCATCGTGATGATTTTTTCCATTTCTCATTAACTGGCATTTAAAGAAAATTTTCCATTGCTTGGTGGCTGGGCATTTAGAGGAAATTGTCAGCCAAAATGGGTGAGCCATTTAGAAGAATTAGGTCAGGCAATGAACAGGCTACAAGTCACAGAGGTTGGGAGGGAACCCCAGAGGTTCAGAACCCTGGTGGAAAGCTGGGGATCACCAGAAGGACCTTCTAGGTATTTATTGGTTCTCCAGTGATCAGGGTGAACTGCATTCAGGAGAGGAATCATGACTGTTTAAGACTGTGGAGGGTGCTGTTTGTAGAACCTGTGCCTTAAACCTTAGCTGGGCCAGTCAGCATCAGTGCACTGCTGCCTCCAGACAGCTCAGCAGCTTCTCCCCCTGGAACAGGTACAATCACCTGGGCATCTCAGCGTTGTACTGGCTCACACTGGGTAGGCTTGCACCGAGGGGTGACCCGGAGGAGTCTTGGGGCAGCCATCCCTCATCCACTCAGTTATTTGCTGCATCTCACCTTGCTGCCAAGAAGCTTTCAGAGCTTTTCACTATTTTTCACTCAGTTCCGTTGTTGTTTGCTGTGGCAAGGAGGATGTGCTCTTCCAGCTGAATGCATCCTCTGCTACCTTATTGCTTATACACAAAGAGGAGATATAAATAAGGACAAGTTCAAGAACTGTTCATAGAAATTATAGCAGCAACCTAAGNCCCTTCCCCCCCAAAAAACCAAAACAAAAAAAACACCATAAAACCAAACAACAAAATGCTTCTTGTTTTTATTTGTTTTGTATTGGTTTGTTTTGCTTAAGTCTCTTGATCCTGCTGTATTACAGCTCCAGGCTATCAAGTAGTGAGAAATAGGTTTTCTGTTCTGATCTCTTAGTTTCTGGATTTTTTATTTTTTATTTTTTTTAAATCCCTTATAGGAAAACAAGTTAGAGGGTTTTTTGAAGAACAGGAAAAAAGAGGTTTCCAGCGTGTTTGGAAACCCTGGCAAATATTGATCATCCTGTAGGTGATTTTTTTTTTCTTCAGTAACAAAATCTCAGCTGTATCTGAGACCTTGACTTGCTAAAACTTCCACATGCTGCAATGTAAATTAGTTAAGTATTTTGTCAGCTATCAAACAAAGCAGTGGATGGTCAGAGAAAATCAAGTTTTTGATCAAGCATTCTGGAGAAGAAAAGAGGCAGTGCTTATTTATTTAAAGCAGGCTTAGCTTTTGATTGATACATCTATTCTAGGAGAATATTTACCTAAATAGTTTACTGAAAAATCAGTGATCAAACTAGTATGAAATTCTCAAAACACAGTCATTCTCCCTATTTCTCCAACATACTCAACAGTTTCTGGAGAGACTATTTTTATGTCAAGTGTTCATAGCTTGTAGTTGAAAAAAAAAAATTTTTGTTACCAAAGTGCTTTTTTGGGAGGTTTCATTTTATAAATTCTATACATAATTCTTTGAGCCTGTATCCCATTAGCTTTAAGCCACAGTTTACATGGAAATGCATCACAATGAAGTCTCCCTGTTCCATCTCTGTGTGTGACTGATTATGTGGCATCTACTGCTGTTGGTTATAATGTTGGGATGATCGGAAGTTACTGTCTCCTAACAGCAGTTTCACAATTGCTACACAATGATTTGACATCTCTAACCTGTACCTGGTGTTCCCACAGGTGCCCTGTGTGACCTCACTGCCATTATGAGTTGTTTCAGTGACCAGACCAAGCTTGGTGTGGATATGGAGTTTTGGCCCAGAATTGTGGAGTCCTAAGTTTCAGGAACGAAGCAAGAGAAAAATCACATTTCCAATGCCTCACTGTTTTCTGGTGTCATCATTTCTTTCCCCGGAGTTGTTGGTTCTGGTACCTTCCTCAAGCTGGAATGAGTTCTGGACCCAGTCTCCCTTCCAGCTTTTTCTGCCAGGGTTTGGTGGTCCTAATTAATCAGCTGAGCAAACAAGTGCCCGGAGAAGAATTAGACACCCTTTTGATTATTAATTTTTTCATTTATTTTCAGATGGCTTTTCCTTTTGTCGTATTGTTCACACATAATGCGTCTGACTCTTCCTATGTCACACTACATCTTTGCAGTAATTTTCTGTGCTGTTCTGTCCCTCTAGATTTTACAGCAGTGGATCAGAAAGGAAGTGCAAGCCTTAGCAGAAATAATAAATCCACTGCAGGTCTTGAAGGTACTAATTTCTGCAAAACAAAATACTGCCTCAATTCTGTTATGGGCTAGAAGGGGTGATCAAAGTGATATACATTCATTGTGGAATTGGTTTGCAAAGCCTGCGTCTAAACCATTACACACTCTTTCTAGATTTCTTTTTTTCCCCTTCAAAAGTAAATAGTGCAGTCGTGTCCTGCCTGGCCTGTGACACTGCACCCCATGCAGTTCTTGGTCAGCTCAAAGATTGCTCCCATGTCTCACAAGATGGGCAGGGAATCTGTGCTTGCCTGGCAAAGAGGTCACTGGTGAATATGGATCTGGTTAACACACGGGTGCTCTGTGAAGGGCTGCAATGGGCTACATTTGGGTGGTACAGGGAACCATCCACGTTGTGGCTGCACCAAAGCACTGGGAGTCATGGTCATCTCCCAGCTTGGAGTTGCTTAGAGCACTCGGAAGTCTGTGGCATGTGTGCTGTGGCTCCAGCAGAAGGTTGGGGTGGTTGATCATTGCTGGAGTAATGTGACATTTGAAAAAATATTTTAGGAACTGTCCTGTAATAGCAGGTATTTCTCATCTATGCCATCTCTCTAACTAGGTTCAGCCATGCCCAATTCCTTGTGTGATTGCCTGAGCCTTTCCATTTAACCAGTCAGGTTTATTCAATCAGATGTCCTATAATGCTATTTCCTTCCTTGAGAGTATATGTTATCATGGCCAACACAGACTTAAGAATCCCTCCACACTTTTCTTATTTTTTTTGTTCTCTGTCTCCACTGCAAAGCCTTGTGCTTTAGTTAGGAGTTCATCTAGCTCAGGAGAAACCTAGGTAAGACTTTGGACCTCGTTACTTTTCTTTTTAAGTACCTAGAAGATTGTTAAGAGACACAACAGGTATAGAACAGGGACAATATATGTAGAGTCCCCAGTAATTTAATACAAGCTGTTTTAAATGGTGGATTCAAATGATTAACAAGATTAGAAATAATCAGAAATTAATACAGTTGCATGGGCAGTTGGCTCACTATTACTGTAATTTCCTTTTGGCTTTGGTCATGGGGATAACAAGGTAAGAAATAACTGTTTCCTTTTATTGATTGGTTTGATATTTAAAATAAAGATGATTTTTTTTTTTTGTCTGAACAAGTCTTTTGTAAGTTAATATTATGTTAATTAGGATGGATGCCTTCCTGGGCCTTATTTTCTCCTTCATTTGATCTAATTAGCTGATTAATTTTTAATTGCCTACTGAGTGATCCTTACCATATTGTGATTTGTTTTACCTTTATATTTGGAAAATAATGGTACTCCTAAAATGACAGAGGTATTTCTGCAAGGGATAAATTCAAATTATTATTTCTTCCTGCTTCCTAATTTTAGTGCAATCCACTTTGAGTTAGTGCTCATTAATCAAAGAGGTTTGCATGGTGTGGAGTGGTAAGAAGGTGTTTCAGTTAGACGATCTTCATGGTGGCAGGTCTGTGTCTTGGTGACCGAATGGGAATGAAATCTCTTGACTGTTTGTGAATACTGCTCTGAATGCTTCCCAGTTTACAAAATTTATTCTTTTTCTCCACAAAAGTGCTCTGAGATTCTCAGAATGAATGTATTAATAAGCTTAGAACTAGAATTATAAAGTTCTAACAAGGCCAAGTGTTGATTAAAACTTATTTTCTGGTGACAGAAAATAAATCACGGTTCTTGGCAAGTTATTTCAAGTTATTCCTTGAGTGTTTAAAATTTGCACCACATTTGCAGACTGAGTTAGTCTTGCTGTAACTTCTAGCCCTTTGGTCTTGTTCTGCCTTTGCCTGCTAGATTGAAGAGCCCTCTATGATCAAATTTTTGTTCCCTATGGAAAACACTTGTAGCCTGTGATCAAATCATTCCCTAACTTTCACTTTGATAAGTTAATTGATTGAGTGCCTTGAGTCTCTTGTAGAAAGACACATTTCCTAATAGCATAATTGTTCCCTTGGCTTCCTTGTAATCCATGAAATTTTTCATAGTCTTTCTTAAAACAACACCAGGAACCCAGTGAAACTACTAGTCGTTCCACTGATGCCAAATAAGATAACGTAACCTCCCTACCCCTATTTGTTATTGTTCATACGTCTGGCAAACATTGGAGCTTTTTGTTACTTCACTACTCTAGAAATTCATAGTAATCTGGTTACTCATCATGGCCTGTGTTCCCAAACTCTTGCCTCCTTTTTAGGATCTCTTTTTGCCAGAGTCGAGTCCTCCCTCATTAGGTCTGCCTCATTTTATATTCATTCCTTGATCCACGGCCTTACTGTTAGCTGTACCAACGCACATGATGTCTGGTTGCACTCATCTAACCCAACTGTCTTCTCCATTGTTTTCCATTTTCTAGTCATCTTCCTGTATCATGAAAGTGCTATTTTTTTTTTTTTTAATTATTTTTTTTTTGTAACAAAACTGAAAGTTAATCTGGGATGCAATAGCCAGTTTCAATACCAGGACCTTGTTACCCAGTCATGTAATGACAGCTTGGATGTATCTGCTACATAGTTTTGAAGTAGTTTATGATGCCATTCTGATTCATCATGTCTCATTTTAGCCATCCAAGAATTAACTTCTAATGGCTGCTAGTTTTCTAAGTTCTTAATAGTCGATGGAGAGAGAAGGAGACCTTCACAGAAAGATGTAGTGGACTTATCTGAAAAAACATAAATCACTTTTCGACAGTGTCTTTTTCTTTTCATTGACTATAATGGGGACATAGAGAAGTTAAGACAAGCTGCCAAACTTCTAGACAGCTATAATTACTGTGGATGAATCCCTTCTCTTATGCTTTTTAGCTTTTCAGTCAAACTGTGGTGTGATACAAAGCCAGTTTTCTTACAGGCATCCATCAAGATGGTTGCCTTTAGCAGTCCCGTTTGTAATCACATCAGAAAATGATATCAAGTTAGCTTGACAAGATCTCTTTTCCAGAAACCCATGTGGATCAACTTTAATTATATTATCCCTTTTAGTTCTTTATCAGGCTAGTTATCACTTACATGCCTCTTTTGCTTTTCTATCAGATCTTTTTATCAAATCCCTACTTTTTTTTTTTTTTTTTACTTTAATATTGGCACATATCCAAAATTGTGAAAAATCTGAGTCTCTGATGTCTTAGATTTTCTCATTTCTTTCCACCCCATTTGTATCAGGTGGATTGTTCTCTGAGGTGCTCCTTCAGTCCTTGATCAGTCAGCAGTAGGTCTCAGGATGACTTGGAGCCATTTCTGGCAAGAAGATCTCCGGAAGTTCTTCCCGTGCAGCCTGTCCATATGGTTAAAGCCCTGCAATCTGCACAGTGGAGGGTGAGGTAGTGGGTTTCCTTTCTCTGTTTGGAATTTTTTTCAGGGCTTAAAGTGAAAAGTTTCATAAATATGTTAGATTGTGGGGGGTTTTGTGAGGATTTTTGGTTGGTTGTTTTTTTGTTTTTTTCCCTCCCTCCCCCAAACATGCATGTTTTTAAACATTTTTTAATATCTGAGGGAAAGTTACCACAGTTTTGGCTCTTCTTCTTCCTCATGCCTTTTTCTCTGTCAAATTGAGATGTCTGGAAGTAAGCAGATAGATTGTGGTGTTCTGTTGCCCTCTGACTGCAGAAAGGTTTTACAGGGCTGAAGAGGAATCTATGACCTTGTACTACCTGTGCACTAAGAGATGAAAACCAACAGGTCTTTTGTTATGTAATATTATTTCATGAGAAGAATGCTCTGAAATACAGACTTTTTGCCTCATCTTACAAGAATGCATTAAAAAAAAAATAGGAGACAATGTGCACAACAATGTTTTGTGGAAAAAGAGATTCCCCAAAATTTGAAACCTGACAGAGAATAGCTATTCTTTCAAGAGAATTCATTCAAATCAACATTATCTTGAAAACTAGTAGTGGCATTTTAAGTACCAACATGCAAAGTTACCTGGTACCATAGTGATGAACTGTGAAGGCAAGCTGTTGCCATCCTGTCCAGCTTGATCCCTCTGCTGGATTTTGAGTAACACCCTGAAGGACGGAGGGTCTCGTATTTCATCCCAACCTCTCCTGTTCATCTGTTGAAGGTATGTGTTGCCACTGTAGAAGTGGATCCTTTCACAAGATGCGTCAGGATTATTTTTGTACCTCCCAAATGGTGGACTGCAATGTCAACAATTATAGGAATAATTTATTTTCTGTAAAGATGAATTAGAGAAATAGTTCAATGATGTGCCTTAATTCCTGGGGAGTCCAAGGGCAGATTTTGCTGGGAAGGCAAGGTGTTGTTACTCAACAATGATATTTTATAATAATTCTGAGCATCCTTATAAGTATCAGGGAAGCAGTTAATATCTAGGGTGACCACCCGCTGCTAGAGGTTAATTTGCCTCATTTGGAGATGTCTGGAATTTTCTTTCTTCTCTTTTCTTAGTCTTATCACATCCTTCATTTTTTGCTATTCTTTGGTATTTCTTCCTCTGCATCAGAAGTAAAGGTAATAGTTTTTCAAGGGCCAGACCACTGGATGGGCCAACTGGAGAGTTTCATTTCATTAAGGGACCAAGAATGTTGGGTTTTTAAGTTTCTGCTTTGCCAGCCTAGTATTGAGAGAATATTTTCCAAAATGCAGTTTTATAGTCCAGGACTAATATCTTGTAACACAGCAAGTGCTTCACAGGCACACAACATAGTTACTACTCCAACATCTCCTACAGCAACTTAACAGAATATTTCCACTGAAGCTACTTTAGGTCTTTGGGACAGATCACACTTAGGTTCATTATAGAAGTTATTTAACCAGCAATGAGTTGCATCTCAACGTGAAGGTATTTATGTCATTGCTTGTTGGGAGGTGTTTATCCAAGTGTAAATTACTCTGCCTCAGAACAGATTTTAGCTGGTGCTGACAGCTTGGGTGACTGGCACATTGTCATTTTCATAACACACCTAAAGGGAAGGTGCCAAAAGAACCTACATGGTATTGGTGCGGTGAAATATTTCCAGTAAAAATTTGTCTTGAGACATGTTGGTAGAAATAGGTTGGTTTCAGTTAATAACTGGGATGAAACAGGATTAAACCCTATTATTATTCTTTCACACTGTTTTGGGAGGGGGGGATCTCCACTGATGTGAAGGCAGTGCATGGTGATACTGCCGTGGTAACAGAAAATTGTGTGGTTTACATTTCTTCTGGTGCATACTCTTCCTCTTTCCAGATGTCCCTGAACTACTCCTCCCCAGCTGCGCAACTTATTTTCTGTCTTAATCATTCTGTCGGAGGTTTCATGGGGTGAAACTTCTGTGCTGTTGTGGATATTTTGCATTAATTTCCCCAAGACTAGAAGGGATATGAGGTCACTTCATGTGCTACCTAGTCAGTTGTGTTCCTCTCTCTGTTGTCCAGTTATAACAAAGTCAGATAAAAAAAAAATCTGCAATTAAATTCCTACTAGTATGAGGAAAAATGGTGGATCAGAAGAGCAGACAGACCCAATTTATTATGCCCATTACTCTGGACAAGAGAATTGCTGCACTAGAGAGATGCTACATGTGCTCCAGAGTTCACACATTACTAAACACATCTCACATGCACTTTATTAGACAGAGTATAATCCAGACATGGGATGCAAAATCAAAGTGAACCACACTTTGTAAGTTTACAGCTCAGGAAATGGAGAGAAGCTGCTTTCCTTCTGCTCTCAACAACAGAAATCCTTATGAAAAGAAGGTTCGTTCCAACCTCTGCTTGGGAAATGTGCTGCATGTGATTTCATCCCATTAGCTGTGATGGTCACCATTCAGTCCTCGAAGTGATGATGTGATGTACTGGGGGAAAGGGTTGTTTCCAGTGTTATCAGGATAAATCTTCCTGTGAGCACTTGACCAAGAGCACATATGTTTTGCAATTATGTCTGTTTAAAGAAACCAGCTATTTCCCCACAGGACAGTAAAATCTTTTTAATTATTTTTAATTTTTTTTTTCCTGGCAAGAGATGTAAAGAACTTGCAGTTTCTATGTAATATAATATTTTTTGATGCAGGAACGGTTCACATCCAGGTTTTTAAAACAGAAGGAATGGAGCCCTCCAGTTTTGTTCGTTTCATTTATTTAGCATGGCGTGGCTAGGTCCTGGAACTAGCTTATATGAGGTCATTACCCTATTGATTAAATAGTGTGATGAAAAGGGCATGATAATACACTGCTGGGAGATTATTGCCAGACACTTTGCAAACAAAGCTGCTGAAAGGAGAGCAGTTGTGAGACCTTCAGTGTGGTGTGTAATTAGCAAGTGAGTAGGAATTAAAATAAAGGATACATGGCATAATATAGTGATTATGTGCAGATAAGCAATGTTTTGAATACTCCCTTTTGGTAACTCTAATGAGAATACATCTTAGTACAGGAAATGTCTGCTGGGACTACACTATCCAGAATCCTTAAACAAGCTGTGCAGTAAGTTGTCCCCGACAGTGAAAAGAAAGCATGGAAACAGTGCTACAGATCTGCCTCTTTCTTCAAACCTTTCTCTCTGGGTCTTTCTTTTCTTCCATAAATCTCAAACTGGTGTAATGAATGTTAGAGAAAAATAGTACATCTGTGCTATGTATTTGGGCAATGAGGCACTATCTCTTTTTAGAAATCTAAACAATCTTTTTGAGGATAACAGCTGGATTTGAACAAACCACTTTCTGAGTGGGAAGCATCAGCCACTATAAGAAGAAAGAGAGTTCTAAACTGGGATGTCCAGGCAGTACCAAACTGTGATTCTTGTGCTCAGCCTAACATTCTGCCCCACCCTGAAGCAGCACAAATACTTACATGATCCGGAAATAAAGCAGGGCATCTGATTTAATCTGTGGCATATATTTCACCTCAGCAACCCTTTTAGGCCTGCAAACTCAACAGATTAGAGTTTTTCCAGGCAGTACCTCAATTGCCTAAAGGGAAATGAAATGAAAATTTTCAGAATGTGGCACGGACCAACTGCAGAGACATTGACTGAAATCTTGATGGCCATTTCTTTGCCCAGTTTCAAGCTCCTTCCAGTCAATGAAATTCACAAGACACTGAAAATTTCCTGAATTTTATTGTTAGTGCAGTTCTTCAGAACTTTTCCCACATCATCACAGACCACAGGGGGAGAGCTCCTGTCGTAGCGTCTTCTTTCAGAAATCTCATGCTGCATGTTACATAGGCAAAGTTAACAGTAGTAACAGCAGGAGAGAAGAGGGCACCAGGGGAAAAAAGTAAGGGAAGGGAGAAGAAAGGAAAAGAGTAACACAGTGCTGGAAAGCATCTACTCAAGGCAGGAGGGTGAAGCAGCCATGGTGAGGGCAAAGTAAATGGGGAATACTCTGTCTGGCTCTATTAACCTTAATTTTAGTTCCTCTTTTCCATTTTTCAGCTTAAGTAAGCAAGCATATAGCCATGTTTATATAATAGCTGGAGTAATGAAGATGGACTATACCAATTTGGGGCTAATTCTTGCCCTCAGGAGAGCACAGGGACTGCAGCTGTGGCCAGCCCCTACCAAAAAGAAGTGGTGAGCAGAACAGCTCCTTGTATCCGACTTCCCATTACATCCTCACCAGGGACCACCGTAGTCTGGCCCTTAGAAAAAATAGATGAGGTTAATTTTTACAGCCTTAGAGTTGACTTAGCAGCTCTCAGCACTGGTTCAGTTGTGCTCCCACTCAAGCTAATGAAGTGGTTTCCTTGGACCCAAAAAGCCCATTAATAGCCTTTTTCAGATATTGGGGTTTGAGCCTTGGGACTACTTTTTGTTCCCTTCCTATTTGATGTCTTCACTTTCCAGATCATTAAAGGCAGTGTTTTCCTCAGTATCATCACAGCACTGTTATATACTTAGAGCCATAATGTCCTTTGATTAGGGGGCCTGGGAGAAGTGTGCACCAGGGCACAGTATACCAACCACATCCTCCAAAACTGAGGTTATGGCTGAGCTAATTGTTTTCATGGCTGGAAGAGAACAGGCAATGCTGCCTAAAGAGTGGGAAGATATGTGTATGTGTGAGGCTGTGTTTGTGTGGTTATACCATCTGGGAAGAGCAGAGCCAGATATGCTTCCCCTTGGCTTTTTTTTTTAATGTGCAAATCCTTGGTAAAGACATGACTAGAGAAGTCTCATTTCTGTACCTCAAGTCCTGTGCTTGTCTGAGGTTTGGCATGCTGAGGGCTGCATCTCCTTGCAGAAACCCTGCCCTCTGGAATTCCTGTTCTGCCATTCCCCAGCTGACACCCTTTGCCTCTGTGGGCAGGGGGGAAGTTGCCCTTCCTCTGCATTGCTTGTTTTTGTTACACTAGCAGTATGAGGTACCCTTTATTTATAATCTGAACGTTAGGGATGTTGGGCCAATCTGGTGCTTCCAGCTGGCTGAACACTTCCTAGCGCTTTGGATGCCAGATATAACATAATTTATTGTGGAAAACAGTAGGGGTAATACACTTCTCGCTATCAAAGGTTAATGTAGAATATCAGCAGCTCTTCGGCAAGGATACACGTATTGTTGGACAGTCTGTGATTATGTGTCTCTTATTAAAATAGAAAAACAAATTGCTTTCCTTTCTGATGCTGCTGTTCAGCCCCTTCTCCTTCCCCTCCATTATTTTAACTCCTTCGTTGCACTATGCAGTTTTCACATGTTTCCTCAGGGAGAAAAAAGCAATTCTACTTTGTTTGGCATAAAACTGAGCAAACTAAGGGGGATTTTATTTTATTTTATTTTTTATTTTTTGGCTTGGTTTTCACTAAGACATCCATTTCTGTGCCATGACAGAGTGAAACTGCTGAGGTAGCCAATGCTATAAATTGAACTGGTCCTTTTACCTCTAAAAAATATTAAAGCATCCTCCTGCCACTGAGCTGGCACACATTGCTGGATCAAGTGCTACTATTAACGGGAAATCGAGAAAGTACATTATCACTCCAGTGCTGTCATTACCAGAGGGTTTCACTGAACTGCAGCATTCAGGAAAGTGAGACTGTGAAGACCAGAGAAAAATGGAACACTTAGAGCAAGGAAAAGGAAGCTTCAGACAAGAATCTTGGAAACACATTAAGAGTTTGTGGAGGTACCCAGCATGGGAGGCACATGGCTGCTTTGTTTAAAGGGGATATATTAGGTAAAGTGTCCCATTAGTCTTCAAGTTTAGAGAGACACCAGTGTAGACTTTTCTAATGGGCTCATTTAATCAATTCTAGATGATCTGAAACCTGCCAAGACAAGATTGGGTCTGCCTGAAGTCTAATGAGATTTATCCTGCACCAAGAAAAACCCCAGAGAGGGTTTATTGGCAACTTTTTTTCCCTCTCTCTAGAGTAAGCTCCCTCTCAGGGATTCTTAGGATGCCTAAGAGTGGTTTTTTAATCAGGAGGAATAGACAGTGAGCTGCATTGATAGTTCAGTTAAGGAATATAATGAAAACATATAGAATATTCAGTTAGTAAAGGTTGTACTTATTGAAGATATTAAGTTATCACTTACCATGAGTGTTGCCAGGTCAGCAGGTGGAAAAGTTCCCTTCTTCCTGCAAAGGCTTGCTGAATTCACCAGCTCTTTTGGCATCAGAACCATAGGGAAGACTTAGGCGAACATTTTGTTATAGTTCAGTCTGGGCTGCATCTGACTTCCATTTTATGGGATTAAAAAAAAAGGACAAATGATACGTAAATTCAGTTTGGTTTGCTTCTCCTTTTCAAAGTTCTTTAGGGACCTGAAATAATCTTCCTGACACCCATGCAAGGGAAGCGTAGCTATCGAGTTTTACAGATGTGGAAACTGAGGCACAGAGAGGTTAAACAGTGTCATTTGAAAATAGGGGTGCCTAAAATGAAGCAACTTGAGGCCACGATCCAAACAGCAGAAGTTCCAAGCTAATGATTTCAGGAGAAGACAGGGATGCTCAGCGCATCTGTCTGGCAGGCCCTGAACTGACGTGCTGAAATCTGCTGCAGGGCGAGTGTCCCCCAGGTGTGGTTCCCCAGCCTGTGGTCAGAGCACTAGACCAGAGCACTCCTGCATGATTTGCAGGACTTGTATGTCGTTTTTAGCTCTTTTTAGGATTTGGGAATCTGATCTTTTTACTGATTTTTGCTTACCTGCTCTTATTCAAGTCCCTTAATGGGACATCTCTTTTTTGTTGTTGTCTTTGTGTGCGTGTGAAGTCTCCTTACAGGCATGTTCAACTCCATAAGAAAATCTCTATAGCAACATAAATATATTTTTTGTTTCTGTTTTCCTGGGATAGGGTTCCCTCTGAGAATTACTCATCAAGCCACATATTTGCTTGGCTCAGCAGTATTCTAGTAGAAATATTTCTTGTTTATTTAGTCTTACACGCGTGTCTGACATTCCCGTGTTACCACAACACAGTCGCCTGAGAGCTTGGAGTGCCCAGGGAATCCAAGATTATGGCCCAGAAGTTAAAAAGCAAGCACTGATTTTAACTCTGTGTCTTTTGGGGTCTGGTCAGGGCATCAGCACCTTTGATTTTTCAGCATGTCTCAAGCCCTCACTGTAAAACTGGGATTGTTCTGGGTGTCTGAAGGCAGCAGCCCCTGTAGTTCACAACAGACATTCCCAACCTGGGGCTCCCAAGGAGAAGATGTACCCTTGAAACAGTGGTTATTTTAACTGAGCACTGATTAGTTTGACTAATACAGTTTCTGCCAAGTCATAGCGTCAGTAACTTAAACAATATTGAGCTACTATTTCACAAGTCCTTGAAAATCTTCTATTCCCCAAGGTACAGTGGAAAAGAATATTTCCCCGTAAGTTGTTTTCAAAGAGGTTTTGAAAATCCTTCAGATAATGAGACTCCAGTGCTGTGAAATTTTATCAAAGGGCACTCTTTCCCTGGACTCAGATATGAACCTATTTTGCCAATCAGATAAAACTTCCCAAGCTTTTTCCTAGCAGCATCAGTGGTTAACTTGATCTCATTGCACAGTAAAGGATTTTGTGCTACAAATCATTTTTCATAGAATCTCTTTGTTATGTTGGGTGAACTCTGCAAAGATTATTTGTAAGAACATTTCCAGGAACATTAATAGCACAGTGTAGCCTCCAATGAAATAAAAATGACTTAAAAAGGGTTTCTTTCAGATTAATAAAAGAGAGAATGTATAATGGAAAGGGCTGATAGGGAAATGTTTAAGTGTATTAATAGGCAGAAGAAATACCTATTAAGCAGAATAATGTCTGTATACCAGCCCCTCGTCCATTTTAAATTGTATATATTATTTTAGCAATTGGGAATCCTTCCTTCCGCCTTGTGAAAGCTGACAATTTTTACTTCCAGCCCGAAGCTAAATACTGCAGTGCCTCAAAATGGAAGATGAAACAGGCCAACAGGTTTTCTTTGTCTTTTGAAAAAAAAAAAAAAAAAATGGAGTGTCATTTCTTCTCCCTCCCCCTCGTGTGTTCCTCCCCCCACTACACCCCTGCTGGTATTAGCAGCTTTTCCTCCAAAAAAGCACTAGATGGTGCCCCTTTTCTTTGAGAGTGACAGAGCTGTATTTCCCAAGGGACGTGCTGCTGCCCTGTCAGGGAGATCTTCGGCCACAAAAACTTGTAGTGTCTCCTCGTCCTTTAATATAATTAAGAGTCCAAGATAAGTCTCTTTTACTTCTTTCAAGTCTTCAAACTTGAACTGGATCCATCTTGATGAGACTGTCTTGTTCCTGTCGGAGAATGAGTCATGACTACAAAGACTCGTGAGCAGTAAAATAATTTTTAAAAAGTGATTTTAAATCAAAAAGGATTAAAACCAGGGTATGTGTGTTCCCCCCTGTTTTCAGCAGCCCAGCACTGCAGCATCAAAGGACATTTGCATTGTTTGCTGAAAAGAAAACTTTTTAAGTCCAGGATCTTTAATTAGATATTTGCTGGGCAGTCTGACTGATGTTAATTTATTAATTTTATTATGACTCATGTCAGTTTGTTAATTCGATTATGACCCTTATCCTTCAACTGACTGAGCAGCCTTTTGTAAACAGAATTGATAGTATATTTCAATATTTATCTCTCAAAATAAAGTGCCAAGCAGGGAATATGGCCTAACATTATATTCTGCATGTTCTGTCAACTTTCTATCTGTATTAAAAAAAAAAAATAGTCATGATTAGCAGAGCGTTACATAGCTTTTCAAACTGGAATGAATATTTGGCTAAAAAGATATTATCTACTTGCATCTTTATTTCTTCCTGCCTTGAAATAACTGTTTACCTGGTACATTTCATCTTTGTATTTAAACAGTCATTATATTCTAGACCTTTAACAGAAGGAACAGATAGCATAACATCGAAACAAATTCAAAACTAAAATGTTTGCTTGTTAAGAATGAAAGTTGAGGCAAGTATTGAACCCTTCATTGCGAAACCCCTAAAATTTGACTGAAAGAAAAAAACCCCACTGCTTTCTTTCATCAGTTTATTTATGCATTTGAAATGACAGAAAAATAATCATTCTTTAAAGTGACCCAAGATAAATTAGTCCAGGTTTGTCATTTCTTACTATTTTTGTAAATGGTCCTTAGAAAATTAGGTCCGTTGGCATCTGGGAACAAAAATGCAACTGGGAAAAGAAGCTTTAATATGAAACAGAAAGAATTATTCCCATGCTCTGGCTGCCCTGTCATATGTCATGACATGTGGCAGGTTGACTGCTCATTAATTCTATTTATATCAGTATGATAATACACCCCACTGAGTACACATGTGTTAAAATATTCATAAATTATGTTTAGTGCAAGCAGATATACATTACATGCCAAAAAAAGACTATTATTTAAAGACAAAACTGGTAAACAGTCAAACATGGAAAAGTCTTTTTAATGTTGGTCCAGTACGTTGTGGATCATCAAGCTCACATTTAATTGCCTTTACTTGCAGACTCTGTCTCCAGCAATGCAATCTCCAATGCACCTTTATATTTTTTAACAACTTGCAAAAGAAGCTGCTCTTACTGAAAGTAATTGGAATTTCAGCAATTACTGTAAATGTCATATTATCTCAAAGCAGTAACTATAACAATTTGAAATATTTAAAGTGAAGGTTTACTTTGACCTTCACATATTTCAAGGTACTATTACATAGCAGAAAGCTCTACTCTAAATATTAAAAAATTCAAATGCGAACTATTTTTGGAGGGAAATGCAGTCTAGCCTCCAAAGCAGTTAACTGTAAATTTTAAGTAAAAAATAGCCAAAAGTAGTTAATCATGCATTGCTCAGGATATTTTATGTTATGTATACATATTTCTTAAACTTTAAAAATACCTTTTAAATCAGAAAATGAAAAATATTTTTTACAGGTAAGGAATTTTTTTTTAATAGAATGTGAAAGTAATCTAAGGATATGAAAACAGATATGTGTCTTATAATGTGTTTGTTCAGAATCAAAATGCTTTCCTATGTGCAGTCATTTCTGAATTGCTCCTAGCTTTGGAGCAGAGTTATTAGAACATTTAGACATGTGCGTTTCTTTGACAAGAAATCATTCTGAATTATGTTGAATTCTTTTATTTAAAAATACCTTTAAAATGACATTTTAAATTTAAGAATGCATTTCAGAACTTTAGGAATTATCACAAATAATTGTGGACTAATGGCACAGGTGTTAAAACCCCTGCAAGGTTCAAAATTATTAACAGAAGGTATGAAAGGGCACGCATTTAGTTGCAGTTATTTTGATAGCAGTTCTTCTCCTTCATAAGTACAAACCAAGCTGGTTTTGATATCCTGTTAGTGCCTCACGTTTGGAAAACAATTTCAAAACTTTTTAAAGCATCAAATGTTGTAAGGGGGGCAGCGAGTAGGGAGGAGGCGGGGAGTGCTTCACAATGAAATTTTGGGAAGATATATGATGAGATTCAGAGCTTGTGTGCGTTGCAAAGGGCAAATAATGACCCTGTTTCTACTCAGTTTTAAGGGATCTGAGCAGGGGCAGGATGAAGTGACTGACTCTAAAGCGTGCATAACACTTCTAATCACAAAACCATACTAATGTTTCTAGCAGCAGCCAAGCATGTTGGTTTCTGATAAAGGACGGAGGCGGGGAGGGGGGGCACAGGGGTGTGATGCTGCAGAGCCGTCTCTTCAGCCCATTTTTTGGGAGGAACGATGGTTTTGCAGACAAAAAACTTGTCCCCTGATTTTGGCCGTGCTGCCAAATTGCCCCCATTGCCTGGGCGTACGAGTGGCTCGATTTTACCCACCAGTGAAATGCTTAGGAGGGGTTGGGAATTTTCCCTTTCTTTGATAGAAAAGACTGGTTTGAGGAAACTGAAACATTTTTTTTCTTTTTTTTTTTTTTTTTGCAGGCGGGTATCGATTTCAAAGAAAGTTTCATCAGAGGAGATTTGTCAGCCGTCGGATGGAATTTCTGGTCGAGAGCAGAAGGAGATGGCAAGGTTGGAGTATCAGGTAGCGCCGCGATCGGTCGGGGCACTCACCTGGAATGTGGAAAATCAAGGTTCAGGCCTCAGGACTTGAACGTGAGATTTGCAAAACCAGTGTCCTGAACACTGTGCTTTAGAGCTGTTTGCTTGCTGTGCATTTAACTGTTCATGCAAAGTGGAGCCCTGCTAGGTAGCAGAAGATCTTGAGACCTTGATGTGTCCCTGATGTGCTGGTCTTAGGACTAATCTAAAGACCTAAGGCACTCTGTGTAAAATGAGAGAATGGCAAAGCAGCAGCACTGAGTGCTTTACTTACCCCACCTTTAAAGACTGTCTGTTCGTCTCTCGTTCTTGTGCATCAAACGCAAAAAAAGTCTTGGTCCCGGGGAGGAATGGGAACATTTCTGAAATCTCCTAAAAGCTTTGCAAAATATGAAACCTGCTTCTCCCATCCCACCACGATCCTCTCTTCCATAGAAACAAATTGCAAAAACCCATTGAATTCCTGGGAGCAAACTGTGACTCATGTAAAACAGTTCGCCAATTGCTAGAGAATTTACTGGATGGAGGTTCATTGTAAGTATAAAAAAAAATGCAGTCTCTTAATAAGGCGGCTTTTACAACTACAATGCTTTCTGAAATTTAAGAAACTTTGTAATAATATAAACAAGGCTTTTAATCTTGGTAATGTTAGCAGCAAATTATATAAAGCATCTAATTTTATCAGACGATAACAGTTGTAGTTTTTATCTTCAAAACAGGTTGTGAGTGCTGGAGGGGAATAACTTCATAGCAAAAGCTAAGTTAATTTTGTGTTGTCTTATGTTGCTGGCAAAGAAGCCTTTATTTAGTCTTTTTCTGGTTTTTGTTTTGTTTGGTATTTTTCCTCCTAAAAAGGGAGTCATTTCATGGAGCAATTTATTTAAATACAGAAAAAAAATCACATTAGAAAGATTTCTCATTATAAGCTTTCTGAAAGTTTGCTATGCACTTTCATGTAAAACTTGGCCTCAGTACAGAACTGCTGTACAATCATTTTCATCTGAGATTTGAACATATTGGAAGAACTAGAGCAGTTCTTTCTTCTATCCTGTCATTTTTTTCCCTTGGAAATGATGAGCATATGGCAACCACCCTTACTGGATTCTCAAACAACAGGAGGGACCTTATTTCGATTCCTACATCCTGTCATCAGTGAATCCCATGATATTTTGTTCTTGCAAGGCTAAAGATGTGATTCGCATTTGCCATAAGGACAGAGCTTAATGTGATGCCATTTTACCACAGGAGCCCTCAATCAGTTAATTAAACATGATATAAATCACTGCATGTATTTGTAAAGTAAGATTAATATGGCAAAGTCAGAGTAATGAGGAATCCTCACCATTGTCTGAGTGTGAATCACTGATACGAAGATTACCCTTTTTGAAACTGGATATCTTTGAGTGGGTTTTGTTGGCTTAATCCCTCAGACTGCTTTGTGCAACTTGAAACCCAGAGCTGTCATCTTTAGCCAAAATTTCAGCCATAACTTCCTCAGCTTTCACCCAATCATTTAAATCAGCATTCATAATACTTGGAAAGATCAAGCCTTTCAGCATACCACAAGGCTTCTTCATACCACCTGGGACATTGGCAACATGTTTAATAAATATTTCATTTCATTTCATCATGGAGATTCTATTTTCTTTCTGGTTTTGTTGTTTGATTTTTTTTTCTCTTTTCTTTTCTTTTCTTTTTTTTTTTTTCTTTTTTCTTTTTTTCTGGGGGATTTACAGGGTACCCACAGCAGTACATTCCATCACTGTGGTCACTTGGGTTTATGGCCTTAATAAAAGTATTTTTATTTTTTTTTTCTTTCTTGAAGTGCTATGGAGCCTTGTTAAACTAGAGAAGTTACAGACACACAAGATAGGTGCTCTGGAAAGATCAAAGACCACCTAAAGACAGCTCTGTAGGGTTCTGTAGCCCTCCTTGAAAAGTGCTCAGTTTACGAAGTGGAGATGTATAAAACCACTCTTTAAAAATCCCACGTTCAAGTCATGCTAAAGGCTTGACATTATTTAACATGCTTTAATTTGATCCACTTCAGCCAGTTCCTTTGCACATCAAACTCTGAACCACTCTGAAGGACATCTCCTGGTAGATGGTCGTGCTGTGGCACTGTGTGCATCCCATGGTGTGGTTATGGATCCATGGCAGGGAACATTATCCTTTTGCTGTTGAGCACTAGTTTTGCATTTTGCTTTTCTAAAACTCTGGACAGATTTTGTAAATTGGCAGCTGACCCTTTGTATTTCTGTTAGGAGTGTGTATGAGAGGAAAGGAAAAGGGAAGAAATGATACTGTTCTTGTACTGAATCCTGTGTTCAGCAGGGCAGTGGAGATAGGGCTCTGGGTAGGGGCAGATCCAATGAAAAGAGAAGGTGCTGCCACATCTGTCTCCTCAAACAGAACCCTATGCTGGAGGTCATACAGTGTCTGAAGGAGTCTCAGAAGCATTTTGCTATGAAAGGAGCTTGTAAGAGGATAAGATACTGTCAGAATTCTCAAGTGCCTTCCAGAATTCCTAGACTTTACTCAGGAGGTGCTTCCATCAGCTTGAGGAAGATCTCGATAGCTCCACTCTGAATGAACTGCACAAGAGGTACTGTTTTAAAATGTTAGAGGATGCCTCGGTTGGGGTTGAGATGCCTGGGGAGTAATTCAGTGTCCAAGAATTAAACTTGCACCTCCCAGTTCACAGTAGAATACTCTGCCATTGCACCTTCTACTCCTTCATCAGAAAAAGGAGAAAAGGAAGAAAAGATATGGGTGCTTCCAGTGCAGTTGGGATGCTGGATGTCAAAGAGCATGAGCAGAGAGCACAGCAGTGGCTCCAAAAGCCAAAGGGGAAAGAGATGTACTGGATATGCATCCCTCCTCCACATGTTACCTGCAGACAATTGCCCAAGCAGACATGCTCTCAGACTGTCTGATGTGCAGACAGTGGAGTTCATGTACCTCCTGGAGTGGGTGGTTTGGTTGTAGGGGCCCTTCAAGTTTTCTATTCTCTGTTCTGGAGTCTCTGTTTATCCTTTGTTGATGCAGTGCTTAAGGGCTTGACTCTGTGAGCCCTAAGTCAGCAGTTAAAGAGCATACAGAGCCCAGCCCTAAGGTCAGGGACTTGTGTGGCTGCTGAAGGAAAGCCCCTGGCTGACCTTTTTTGTCTGTCCCCATGGCCTTCAGAAAACCAGTAGATCCTGTGCAGCTGGAAGCACTGTCATTGCTGTCAGAGTTTTGAAAGGTCTGTATTTGCAAATGCGTGAATGATGAAAGTAAAAAGGGTAACAGGAGAATCCCTGTTGTATTAGTAACTTTCCTAAGCTGCAGGTGCATAAACATAAACACTTGAGATGTGCTGATCTCCTTTCTGTGATCTTCATTAGGTGAAAAAAGTCAAAATTGAAACTGAAGAAGTCTATTACAGAATTGAGAATTTCATCTGTGCTACTGTTTTTCTCTCATTCATGTTCTTTTTAAGTTCACAAATTCAGAAGATTTACTTTTGATGCAGCAGTTAATAAACATCATTGTGATACTGATTTGTGGATATCTATTCGAGATTGAGCCTAAAACTATGCATAAATTATCGTACAATACCTTGGAAAATGGCCTCTTTAAAGAACTTCACTTTTCTATGATCACTGTCAATACAATTTTCATGATAAAGATTGTCATTATACCAGAATGGTATAGTACTGAAAGGCTATCAGATAAAAGATGTGTTTTCCTTTGAAGTCTTAAAATATTCCTAAGTCTGTTATGATGCAGAATTTTTATCATAAATGGGTCAGTTAGATAGAATGACTAAAAAAAAAAAAAGAGAGAAATAATTATGATAAGCTAACCTGAGAAAGGAAAATATGAAGAAAATTCTCTGGAGCTGGATTGTACCTGTAGATATGCTGGGCATTTGTGTGACCATTCTTTAGTGTTGTTACTGTTCTCAGAGGCTGCAGGGTTTCCCTTTTATTCCCCCTTTTCCTTTTATTCCCCCTTTTCCTTTTTTCCCCCATTTTCCCTTTTTTTTTTTCTTTCCTACCTATTTCACTGAACTCTCATCATCAGGGGCTGGAAAGCAGTTCCTGTTTCCATCCACTCAAATGTTGTATAGCAGGACTAAACTATCCTGTGGTTTTTTACAGTTTTCTGCATAGAATTGCTTCTTTTTCTACTCTTGGAATCCATCACTCATAAAACTCCAGTTACAGCTGCATTTACTTACTGTGTGGCTTGCTTTTATGGCTCTTCCAAACCTATATTGCCTCTTACAAAACCTGCAACATATAGTCCCATGTTCATTCTTGTTCTTATTTTTGCCCTATGGGTGATATTGCTTACTTATTCAGTGCTGTCAGACCCTGAATAGTTTTGCTTTATTTATTCTTTTCTTACATTGTTGTGTTTTGTCTGATATCTAACCTAAAATTCCTTGTCATTTATGATGAAAACTTGCAAAATGCAAACAGTTTACTCAGAGGATTAGAGTTGATGTGAAGGATTAAGGCAGAGTTAAGGAATCTCCCTGCAAGATATTTGGATCAAATCCAGCCTGCACAAGTTACCACAAGTTGCAGTGAGCAGAGAGAATGCACATTTTCATTGGTTTGAGGTATTTTTATGTAAAATCACTCAAATATTGAGATGGTTTTTGTTTTAGTGAGGTTTGTATGCTGTTGGGCTTGAAGCACTATAGTAATTTTATTTCAGGATGTGCATCCAAGTGAATTTTACAACTGGTACCTGAGCATCCAGGGCAAAGGTACTTGGAGCTGATAAGAAATGAACATGAGAAGTAGGAATGTCTCTGTGTGTGTCCAGCCAGGAAGGGGAAACAATGCCACAAG
The DNA here is from genome assembly GCA_013399695.1 of Formicarius rufipectus. NCBI lineage: Eukaryota > Metazoa > Chordata > Aves > Passeriformes > Formicariidae > Formicarius > Formicarius rufipectus. The sequence goes on along the minus strand of VXAU01002306.1, from coordinate 467,878 downwards.
ACTTTTGTCCTCACAATCAGAGCAGCTCAGCATACAAATAGAAAATTTGCTTATAATCCATTTGTGGAATTGAACTACTTAATTCCCAACTGTTTTGAATAGTGTTGAAAAGATAGCGAGGCATTACATCCTGCTCATATATTCTTCACAGAAAAGTTAACCAGAGTGAAAAGCCTCAAAGGCACATGTAAGATTATTGCCTGTGGACTATTCTCTTATATCCAACAGTGCTGGCTGGGGAGGTGAAAATTCCTGTGTGTAGCTGGAATCAGACTAGCTCAGAATGCCTGAGAAACCTTCTGCCTGGGAGTGAGAAGGCTGGACAGAAGAGTGGTGTGAGTTCCTTAAAGTCAATTTGCAGGTGAAAAAGTATTCTCCAGCTCCTTGTGTTAATCACTCCTTTCCCCCAAACACTAGTTCTAAATAGTAATTTAATATTGAGTAGCAAATGTGGGGGGAATAGAGCTCAAGGATTAAACAGCTTGCTGGGCAAGTTGTAGAGCAGCCTGTGGTGCTGGAATCTTTGTCGATTCAAATATTTGGTATATAAAAGTGAGACAAACACCCCAAACCAAACCTGAGCTTGAAAGCAATCAGGATCTCTGTCCATATGCTTTACATTAAACGTGTTCTAATTTCCTGTCATGTTTTTTATTGGTTGGAAATCCTCCTTATTTTAAGATTAAGGAAGCCTACAGCCCTGAAAAGAGTCAGTGAGTGCAGTCAAGACTGCTCTGTGTTACACTGGCTGGAGGATCCGACCCAGCTTTAGTATTTGGTGGTAATGCTCAAGTAGGCTTTAGTGGCTTTTGCTCTGCCTTGTAATTTCTTTGCAGCATAATAAAAAGCTCTTTAGAACATTGCTACATAGATTAATATAGAAAGTGCTGGTGATACTTTTATACACAGGGAGTTTAATACTTGGATGCAAGAGCAAATTGATTGCAGGCAATCCTGTGCTTGAGCACCCAGGAGTGAAAGGAATGATTACAATAACCTCTGGGATTTCTTCTCAGAAGTGGTTCCTGAAAACACCCACACCCACGAAGTATTGGGCACAACAGAGTATTGTTTCCTTCTGATGTGGAATCACAGAAACATATTTTACTTCGGGAGGTGGGAGGGGTTGAGGGGGAGAGGAAACTCAAGAGACATTAATGTTTAATGTTTTTAATTTTGTAAAATGAACAACAAAAAAGGATATGGTTTGCGAGTGCCGCTGAGATTGTTTAAACTCTGGCAGCTTGCTGTCAGATGAGATGCTAAAAGCTAGGAAGGAAGAAACTGAGGGGTAAACTGGGTAAACTGCTGCTATCTCACCCTTGGCACCCTGATCTGATGGAAGAGTGAAATAATGGTGAAACAAATTTGGCACTCATTGCCGTGGTCTCCACGAAATGACTTGTGCCACCTTGAATTGTATCAGACAGGACCTTGAATTGTAGCCAGGCAGGTATATTTCTCTTCTTTGTGGAGTGTTCTTGCTGTTAGAGAGCTCATTTTCCTGGCCAGCCCCTGGCATAAGGACTGCATTAATTGTGTCTTTGCGTCACTTACCCCTTCCAGATCACCCTCTTCCACCCTGACAGAGAACATGTCCATGGCTGAGGGCTGCCAGGCAGAGGATTCAGCATCTCTCAGGAATGGGAAGGAATTCCTGGAGGACCTTAACACCTGCTCACCTTGCCAAGGGTGTACTAACCCCTGGTAAATGCTGAAGAGAGTAATTCAAGTTATACAGGTTAGAGCAGTCTGTGTACATATCGTGCACAAAGGTGCTCAGACAGCACTACTGCTTTTTTATGGCAGAATCTGAAACTTTAGGGTGGTGATGACTGGCAGATAATTTCAAGGGAAAAATAAATATGGGAAAAAATTCAGTTTGGAATCTGACAATGAATTTGTCTCAATAATATATTTAAATATTTGCCTCTGGTATTTTAAAATAGTAAATAGATGATACCAGTCTTGGTAGCTTAGCATACCATAAATTAAGAGCAAAGACAGAAAATAAAAATGAGCATTAATAATCTTAACATAATCAAACAACTTTGCCTTTTGAAAGTGAGGCATTGCAGCTTTTATTGTCAAGCTGAATTTTTGGCAGAAAAAAAAAATCTGCTTATATTTCTTGCTCTTCTTTGAGGCTGACTGATTACTTTAATTTGTAGGGTGTATATGCTTAAAGTGCTCAGGTTGGTACTATCCATCTGGTGTGTACAACTCTCAGTGGTCAGGGCATTATAATACTGTGCCTCGCTGGAGATTTTCCTGGAAGGGGATATAGGAGTTGCTCCAGCATAGCTCTGACACCAGTGAGACTGTGGCAAAGGAACAGATGTTACTGGAGGTGAATAATAATCTGCTGTTATGGGGAGCTGAGGGGGTGAGCACACTACAAATGAACAAAACTGAGCTCATTTAGGTGCTGCACCTTCATTTGTGGCATCCTTTCTAGGAGCCACCTTTGTTGTTTTGTTTGCTTGTCCAGAACTGAGATCAGGGCTCTCTGCAAGTCATTAAAACCTGCAAGGGTCTTGGGAGGAAGGAGCCTGTCCAGTTATGGCTCTGCTGTGTGGAAGAGACTGAGTTTCCCAGTGAGGAGTTCTCTGTGAGGTTGGAGTCTTTAACTTGTTGAGCCCCTGGCCCATTTATTCCCCAGAAACTCTGGGAATGTGAAAGATTTTAACTAGTATGACTCAGACTGTGCTCACTTTTCTGTATCACTCCCCTTTTGCTCTGGGACCCACATTCGAGTCCAGGAGTTTCTGGGACATCCATTCCTGGAGGAGAGGGATGCAGCAAATATTTGTCATCCAGGACAGATTAATATAGGAATTCTTTATATTCCTCTTGCAAGTACCAGGGACACACAGAGAATAAAGCAATGTTGGTATTTGTTTTACAGTGGGTTATGGTTGGAGAGACTCCAATAAGTCGCCTAGAATAATGTGGGGGAAAACTGATGTAAAGATCTTGTTTTATCTCTCTCTTCAAGGTTACTGACTACTGGTCTCTTTTGTCCCATGAGCACCAGGGTAGCCCAGGGAAAGCAACTGTCCTCAGCTGTGCCAAAGCCACCTTGCAGAAATACTTTTTTGGGTTTTACTCATGTAAGTTCTGCTACACCAATATCTCCAGTCACTGTATTTGATGACTGTTGAAGATCTTTCATTTTATTTCGATGATCTGTGTACCCTGTATAGCTCTCACTGCAGCATTACTGAAGAGCTATTGTCTGTTAGGGCAGGCCTTAATCAATAGGTGTATGTTTTTCAAGCAATGGCAGAATAGCTTAGATCCACAGAAGTGGAGTTTAAAAAAATTCACCATGCTCTTACGAATCAGCTTAGTTCTAACTAGTTTAATTTAGAAAAGAGCCTCTTCAGCAAATGCAAATTTATGGCACCATTCCCAGTTGGTCTTACTTGCCATAGAGATTCTGAATGGCACTGCAGGTCAGAAGGAGACCCAAACCCCTCAGTATGAGGGTGGCTGGTATTCAGCTGCTGCAGTGACAGGCAACTTAGGAGGAAATGATAGAAGAGATTAGAAATCCAGAGCTGGGTTTGGGTTTGAAACTGTATGTCAAGTTCCTTTCAAACTGTATTTTAAAGGTAAGCAAAAGATGAGATCAAAAGGAACTTGTTGTCAGCGACCATTAGACCTACGATTAAACCTGCTGTTCTACTCAGTTTACAGGCATGTACTAGCATGTTAGACTGCTGCTCTGCACTGTGCCAACAAGCAGGCTGAACACCAAAATGCTGTAATACTGACTCTAATTCTTCCACTTTGCAACTGAAGTTATTAAGGCCTTTGCATCCCTCGTTCTGTCAGCCACCTCACTATCCCTGCAGCACAAACTGCAGGTACTGAGCACTGCAAAACTTTGCATACGGTTACAGCTGCCTCTTCTCAATGAGCAGTGGCTGTTTAAAGATAATTCAGAGCATGACCAAAAATGGAGGGTAAACTTTGAAAAGTCCAGCTTATTTGCCAGTCTCTTTTCCCTTTGAACTGACAGCTCTGAAGGGAAGCAAAAACTGGTGTAGACAGGGAAAGCCTATAGCAGCATCTCTGTTCAAAGTGTGTGACAGATTGAAGAAGTCAGGAGCTGAGTGACAGCACAGCTCTCCAGGAAAAAGGAGATCTTTCCCAGGCTGAAGCTGAAGAAGCTAGTTCCATCTCTCCTACACTTGCCTGGAGACATGAGGCTTGTCAGTCCAGATAGCTCCCATTTAGGTAAACACTTTTGTTTCCTTGCTCTGGATGAGGCATTGCCTTTCATCCACCCATGAAATGTTTTCAAACCTGTAGATCTTCCCCAAAGGATCCTGCAAGCAGTCCTGATCTGTCTGCCCTGGTTTCCCTTTCTGCAATTCAGATCTCCAAATGAATCTCATAAATACAGAGCTGGGTTAAGAAACAAATACTCTCTCTCGATTTCACAAGCCTCTTGTTGTTGTTTTAACCTAATCAAGCTGTTTTGATGGGTTTACCTTGGCCTATGTTATGTTTCCATTGTGGCCAACTTGCTTTGCTTTCCACTGATGTTGTCCTATATTTAGTGTTTTGACTTTACATGACCCTGACACTGTGTAGGGGGAGGAGGAGGAAAAATTGTATTGCTGATGGCTAATCCTGTGCATTGCTCAGAGACTTCATCCACTCTAGCAACCTTTTTTCATGGTAATATTTTTTTGTTAACAATAAAAGGATTAATTCTAGAAATCAAGTGCTTTGATTATGATAAGCATAATAAATATCTTAGACAAATTGCTATCCTTTTAAGAATATTAGTAAACGAAGACCTTTGCTCTTTTTGGCTAGGTTTGAGGCTGCTGGTACACGCATTCATACCATCTGCACTCTGTGCTAATACAACTCCTTGTTGTCTGGTCTTCCTGGGAATGCATTATATAGATTGCAGCTGGTTCAGAATGCAGCTGCCAGGGTCACGACTCACACTAAGATTAATCATTACGCCTGGGTTAGCTTCATTACTTCGACTACCCATTACATTTAGCACAGATTATGAGATGTTGCTTTTAACTTACAAGGCTTGGACTAACACCTACTCACCTCAGTAACATGCTTTTATAGTGTGTTTCTCTTGGTAAGACTCCTAGAGAAGCGGAGAGTCTCCCTGAGTGCTGTGCTCTCAGCCTGAGGAGCAAACCCTCTGGCGTTGTGTGTATGAAGCGCCGTAGCGTGGGATTCTCACCCCTTTGGGTTCACCCCTCTGATATGGACTTATCTCTTTATGCCCAGTGTGTTCTGTCAGTGCAGAACTTCTTGCTGTGGAAAACAGTGTGATGAAGAGGAGGATGAAAACATCATGAGAACCCCATTCATAATTAACCTTGCAATTTACCTAGTTCTCTGGATTTACCACGAAGGATTTTGAGCAATAGCCATCCAAAGAAATGCAGTTTCCTTGGAAAGAAAGAGCTAGTATGAGTCCTTCCACTTTATATGAAGCTAAGATTATGAAACAATATGACACTTCCCAACACAAGTCTACAACATAAATTCAGCTAAGGGAAATGAACGGGAGTGTAACTCGACTACATTCCCTGAAGCTGAGTCTCTGAGGTCTTCTCAAGCATAAAGGGGAAAAAAAGCCACATGTAGAGAAGACATTTGAAGGACAATTGACTAAATGTGCCTGTGGTATTCCACATCAGAGCTATGAAGAGGAAACTTGAGGTTACCTTTTTCATGTACATATGGTTTAGGTTCCTGCCCCTAGGGTTGTGGCAAAAGCTATTGTTGCTAAAGAAAACCTGATTGTTCATGTATGAGTAGGGAGTAAGAAAGAAATTATTTAAATGATTTTACATGCTGTAGTTACTTTATGCTGTAGTTACTTTATACTCTTGTACAGGCTTTTACCTCACCAAGCTGCTCAGCCCAGAGCACACTGAGAAAAAATATCAGAGAGCCAAGGGGTCTGACACCTACTGAGTGAAAAAAGCACCCTTGTTTAAGGGGAGAAACAAATTTTCAGAGGTTTCATTTGGCAGAGTGTGAAGGGATGGGGTTTGTTTCTCTAGTGAAGAATAGGTTCTGTTTTGTAATGGGCATCACAGTCAGAGGTTAGTTGTGTGTCAGTTTTTGGGAGAAGGTCAAACTTCCTTAAAAGTGTCTTGTAGTAATGGTCTGGCTTTATCTCACGTTGAAATGAAGCACTTAGCTGAGGGGCTTAAGCCAGGAATCTGCTTGCTCTTGGCAGCTTCTTTGGTCCATGATAAGACAGACCCTTCCTCCCAAGGGCAGCTGTGCCAGCAGGTACGTTCAGCCACACTCTGCAGGTGTCTGCTCCTCACCACCGACTTTGAGACTCAGAAAAGAAGCACCTTAGGCTGGTGGCTAAGGCTGAGCCAGAGGAATCCAACTAAATACAGTTTAAACCTAAGAAATTCATGCAGCGCAAAATCAGACCTGGCTTGGGTTCTCCTAATTAAGCACTTGGAAACTTCCAGGTTTAATGTGGTGGCCCGAAGGCAGCTGGTGCAGAAGGCATAGGAGAGAGAGGAGAGCAGCACTTTGCTCCTCCAAGTGGACTCACCCTGTGTTCTACACGAGAACAGGAACCTTGTTTGAGGGATCTTCATGCTAAATCCAAGAGGAGCCCTTTCAGATGGCCAGGAGAACTCTCAGGGCTCACCTGTGGGGCTGCTTCCTCTGGAGTGTGAAGCTGCAAGACCCATTGGGGCTTCAGGGTAAGCTACAAAACCTGGAGAAGGAATATTTTGCCAGAGATCTTGTCTGGTCAGGGACTCACCTTTGTACTCCATCTCAAGGTCAAGTAAAGTTGTGTGTACAGGAGAGGAAGGAACACCCTTAGGAGGTAAGTGTGTGATGGAGCTCTGCTCCCTCACGACTCCCAAATATTTGTTGGCAGTCAAAGAATAGCCCTTGAGAGAAAAGGGTCCAGAAACAGTGCTAGCAGCCTCATTGTTGAAGATGAGTGTTGCCTTCCCTGAGTTTTCCCTTTCAAGGTGTGGTAGTTGTGAGGTAGACTCAGCAACTCAGGAGTCCTTTCTACGTCCTGTATCCTATCATCTTAAATTAAAATTTTGTGGGCTTTTTTTTAAAGATCTCAAATGATTTTGTTGTGCATGACTAATGCTTAGTCATACATTTTTTGATCAGAACTTTGTGGTAAGTGGCTCCAGTAGGAGTTGTAGAGCACTTTGAAGTAACAACTTTAGAAATGCTGAAGACTCTTTCATGCAATGCATCTGATTTTTTTCTTCTTTTTTCCTTTTTTTTTTTTCCTCCAAATTCAGTACCTCTTTGATTTCAGTCCTTCCAATGTTTCTGTTCTTTCTGGGTGCCCAGGAATTTCCTGGTCTCATGCTGAACTGACCACTGTGTTTTATGGAGTGATATAAAAGAACCTTTTGCTTTCAAAGTAAAATTCCCCCTGTAGGGATACTGAAGATATGTACACAGAATTATTTCCCAGTGTCTCATTTCTGCTTAAACCTTCATTTCGTGGAAGATCCTTCTTGCCAGAGAAAACAGTCTGACAAAGAGGAGGATGAAACTCTTTCCTGAAGAAATGGTAGTGCACAGTGTTCATACCAGTTGTTTTAGAAGCTCATATAAACACATATATATATATCTATATATGTGTGTGCATAGGAAGTTTAAAGGTGAGATTTTGTACAGTTGTTAATCTCCATGAAAATACACATTAAGTGTCAGATCTAAGCAGAGAGGTGAGGAGCAATGATCAGTAACTTACCTTGGTGCCTAAGGAATGTGCCCAGGAGGCTGGGCTACAACTCTACCATCTGTCAGCAGATTTCCATGAAATGAATCTTATTTTTCTCCAGGTTCCTCTGAGATCTGCCTGCAAACCTGAAATTTATGGGAGGTGAATGTTTCTGGGGTGAATTACAAGCCTCTGCACCTGAAAAACATGTTGGTGATAACTCAGGCTCCTTCTGGATGTTTGAAGCTCCTTGTTGTCTTTCTGTAGCAGAGGAAGGTCCTTTTCTCTTTGACTGCATGTTAGTCTTGCATGTTATTTACCATCTTACTGTTGTGCAGTCATAAATTAATAAAGCAATGACTTTGCATGCAGCCAAGCTGTGCACTTTGGCTTCTTTTAATGTGATCACTTCGGAGTGGGAAGAAAGGATGATGTTTATTAGATGATGTTTCTTTAAATCCCTTAAGATTAAAATTTTCAGCTCAGTCTCCACCAGACCTCTTTGTAGGTCACTTATATTTGACACCCTGGTTGCACCCATGACTTGGAGATGCCTGTATTCAAGTGACCTAAATTGCATTGAGGGAGGGAAGGGGGGAGGGAAGAATTGGGGGATGGTGGGAACCAAGTCTGTCTGAAAATTCAACAAAACGCACTTCTCCTTCCTGGAGAAATTAATTCAGAAAAAAAGACTGGTGTAAGAAATTCCAAAATATAAAGGAATAGATCAGTTTAGGCAGCAAATGCTGTTTATGTAGCAGTACAGATTGTGGACAGAAATGGAAATGCGATTAGGGGTATGGTTGCAAGATAGGGAAGCAAAAGAGGCTTTTCAGTGAAATGTCTGGCACTGCACAGTCAAGTAAATGAACTTAAATTGGCTGCATTCATATCAAGTTTATATGAGACTCAAGGAATATTCTGGAAGTGATGGTCCCATTAGCAAAGTGATCTGCCTTTATTAACGTTGTGTGCAGCTGCAATAATCTTAATGGAACAATCTAGTGTTCTTCCCAAAGGAAGACCTTATCTCATTTATTAATTGTCTTTCTAGTTATTAGTTCATCTGATCTTGGATAAGTGCACGGGCTGAGCATTTCGATGCCGCAGACAGGGAGCGGGTTTAATGAGGGACGTTGGTGCTTGTGTTTTCAGCAAGGCTTGGGACTGCTCCACTTGTGCCTTAGTCTATATTTCCATCTGTCTCGACTGCTGGCTGTGCAAATACTCCGTTTGCATTGGAGCCTGAATTAGTCACCTGTTACTGGTGTGCAGAGCAAGTGTTGTCTTCTTTCAGATGTTGACAAGTGGCATTTAAATGCACCACTGTCAGGAAACACGAGAGAGATTAGGCTGCTGTGCACATCTCTGATGCTTCTTCTGCCTGCAAAGTGAGGTAATGATTAACAGGGAGAGTGAAGTGGGTACAGTTGTGTAAAGCTCCCTCTTTGAACCTTGAGAAGATGCTGATACTGACTACAATGATCAGATGTTTTTATCTGACCTGTACAATCTTTCTATGCATTTTTTTAAGGGAAAGGAGTGTAATAGGAATAGGATTTTTCATTTCCCTCATAACACCTAGTTAGGAAACAAAACAGCACCTTCCACCCCTGATTATATGAGAAACACAGGTTGTTCTGAGTATTATATCATGACTTTAAGTGAAGCTTGTGGACGAAAAGAACCTCAGCTGCTTTGCCGGTGCAAAGTGGCACCTGATAAAACTGCAGTGGTTTCTTTCCAGTGTGGAGATACCCTAGTGGGGACAGGCTGTGTTACCTGGGGAGTGGTTTTGAGGAGAAGTCTTCCTGTGTCTGTGCATCATCTGTGGCCAAGACATGCTGGAGGAGAGAATGGAGGATGAGCAGTCTCTCATTGGTGTGATTTCTCCCATTATCGTAGTAAAGGAAGGCACCCTTGGGGTGAGAGGTATAGGGCTGCAAGCTCTGAATCCCCTACTTTATCAATGAGGTGGGTATTTGGGCTTTGAATTTAGATTTCCTTTCCGTGGCCCCACCCCCCCCTCCTCCAGCAGGGGATTTGGACACCCACAGCAGAGGGCAGAATACCACCCAGATGACTCTCAGGAGTATAGCTGCTGCACAACTCCTGATGGGGAGCTGAATGTATGGCTTATGCCCTAAAGCAAAGTGTATAATGCTTAGAGAACAGAGTGCATTTTTTCCCCCCTTCTTTTCTTTGCTGCTGGAATAAATTACCATGTTGGAGTGCTGTGGTTTGGACTTATCCCTAGATGGGCATCACCAGTAATGTGCATTTAGCAAATAATATTATTAAGTTGAAAAGATGTCTCTTGCAAATTTTATGGGTTTGGAACAGATGGAAAATAACAGCATTTGAGGACTTTAATATGTTTTCTCAAGATTAACCCCAACGATGCTTTCCTCTCTGCATCCTTCAGCATGGTTTCTGCAGGTCATACAATGCTGCTGTTTGGCCATATGGGCCTGTTAAATTTTCAAAGCAAGCCTAATATGCAGGACATATGAGAGGAAAAAAATCCAAGAGAATGATCAAGTTTCTCTGTCCCTAATATTCATTTATGTGTTTTTCAGCAAAGAATGTTAGTCTCTGTGTTTATGTGCCTGACATTATACTGTAGATCCATGTACAATAGTCAGTGTAAATATAAAGTGCTCTCAAGCTTTATTTATGACCTGTTTCCAGTTGTTAACTACCTCAAGAAATTTCTTTGGGGTCACAATGTGATGTGAGGTCTGAGGGGGTAGATCCAAACCTAGAAGACCTGTAGGACACAAGTTAAAGCACCTTCTTTTCTCCATAGACTTAGACTGCAGTACTTGTGCTGCATAGCTGAGCAATGAGTGGTGCTAGGAAGCTAAACTTGAGGGACTGTTCCAGAGTGAAGGGTTTATGGCTCTGTAATGCTGCTTGTGCTATAGGAATTATTAGGTGTGGAGGGGAAAGTATTTTTGGGTTCAGGACTTTAGTCATTTGCCCACCTGAAGAAAGAAGAAATCAGGAGTCTGCATCATGATAGTTTATTTCTTTCCTTAGACCCACAGAGAATGTTTAAGTTTGTGTAAAATGTATTTATAGTGAGGGCAGAGGATAAAACCATCAGTTTATGAAGGAAAAAAAAAAGAACTCTGAAATGTTTTCAAGTGTTAGAAGGAGTGACAAGAAGGAAGTTTGTGCTGCTGATCCCCATCCAATAGTGATTGCCACGAGTAAAATTTGTGCCGAAGTTGGCTTAGGCCCAAGTTGCAGCAGAATTAAGCACCTATTTCTGCACTCACAAATGCTTGTTAAAGAAGCAACATTGTTAACATGAATAGTTGGGAAGAAGTTCTATTCCTTTTGCTTACGCTGCATGAAAACTTGTTTTTCCCTATCTCTTTTCTTACAAGAACTGGGTACCCCATGACAGAAGGGGTGATGTGGCTTACTTCACTTGACAGCAATGTTGCATTAGTCTTTTGAGCTTCCAAATTTTGCTTAATTTTTTCCCTGGAAATGCATTTTGGTTATTTTCTCCTTGTTTTCTTTACCGTAATGAGCTTGCCTTTATGCAGTATTTGAAGTCTTCACAATGATGAACCGGAGCAACTCATGTAAGAGAATTAGAGGGGACAAAAAGTAGAAGCAAATTTTAAACTATTACATTTTTGCAAAGTAGCCTTTTGTGAAACTTATGCTACCATACTCTAAAAAAAAAAAAAAAAAAAAAAAAAGGCAGTTAAGTTGCTTAAGAGGTTTCAGATTGGCTGGCAGATCAATATCAAGTATTAGGAATGCTATATTAGCAAAGACCTATGCTATACACTCAGGTCTTATTACCATGATATCCATTTATTGATACTAACACTTGATCATATACAACAAATTATTTTGAAGTTATTTTTGATGAATGTTTTTTGCATGTGTTTCATGGCTTGATCTTGCAAACCTTTACTCATGAGGGTAGTCAATTGTCTTCGAAGATTTTCAAGAATGGCCCTTATGCAATACAACCTCGATTATCCAAATGTCAGGGGAGACATTGAATAAGTTCATGTAATCGACATTTTGAATAATGAGGAAATTTTCAGTGCAATTAATAGATGTCAGGGGACATGACCATCTTTCAGATGTCAGGGAGTTTTCAGAAAATTTAGGTTTTGATAGCTGAGTTCCTAATGTATGCACTACTGACAGACTGAAATGGCAGAACACCTGAAACATGCTTATATATTCCTTAATAGCTCTTTCTGTGGAATCAGCCAGAGTTCTATTTACTGTGGTATTGGCATTGAGGGTCAAATTGTCACAAGCATTTAGCTTAATGTTGCAGTAACTCTGCTATTAAGAGTTAGGTTCCAGGAACACAGTGTTAAATCAATATTGGAATTGTCTGAAGTAAAATGTTACTTAGAAACACATCAGTGTCAACTTTGGAATACGGTTCTAAGAAAAAAGTAATCCCATAAAATCATGAAAGTAAATAAAGTTAAAGGGAGGAAACTCCTGAAGGTAATGAAAGATGAAGAGAGAAAATCCATTCTCTTTTGTGCGAATGTGGAAAAACCCAGGGGAGCGTCAATTTGTGTCAGAAAGACTGTCTTTAAACTTGGAGCTGGTCAGTCAAAGATAATCCAAAGCCAAAATTCCTGTTTTCTGAGTCCTGGTCGTCTCTGTGAAGCCAACAGAAGGTGCTGCAGTGGGAGGCACTGATTTCCTTCCTCCCCAGATGGCTGCACAGGAGCACCCAGGGATGCATATGGCTCTGCTGACTCCCAGGGCAGGGAGCCCTGACTGCCTGTCCTCGGGTCTGCACCACCGCTGCCTCCTCAGAGTGTGTCTCTAACAGCTCCAACACTGGCTCACTGGCACCTCCCCTACGTATAAGCAGCAGAAGCAGAATGATGGCAGTCACAACAGACAGAGTGCTGGAGGGGTGTTTGGGATTCTGTCCTGAATCAAAATACTGATGTTTGTAGGAAGCCGAAACTGATGCATCAATTTATTTGGGCACAGAGATGAGCAATCGCTTGTTTCCTAGGAAACATGGGGCTGTGCATATGCAGCTCTGAATGAGCACCCTAATGTTTTCCTTCATGGTGATAGAGTAGAAAGTTTGGCTGATGAGATCTGTTATGCTTAAAGCAGAAGGGGGAAATAAATTTGGAAAGTTGCGCTATTTAAAAAGAAGATAGCGGCAATACTGCCCAAGTCAGAAGGAAAACGGCAGAAATAATTCAAGAAAATAAAGGAAGTGTCCTTTCTGTCTATCTAATCTAGGAATCTGGAGATTTTTATAGTTGCAGAGCCATCTGCTAAGTTTCATTTATTGTGCAACTTTACTGCATCACCATCATCTGCTCATTAATCTGCCTTTTTTAGGCCTACTTCAGAAATTCTGAACCGCTGAGCATCTGTCAAATAGCTGCCACTGTTTTTGAAGCAGTAGTATGGCGAAGTCTAAAGGTTTTCATACTAAGTCATTTTGTGTGGTGCAAGTGTTACTCAGCGAAAGCTTAGCCATTCATAAGATGCTCACATCAAGCTTGTCAGTAAAACCACTGCCACCACACCCCAACCCTTTGTATTTCTTCCTAGAAGAGCAAATAAAACATAATTTGTGGTAGTGTGTCTCAAGATGTGGCTTGGACTGTGTGGCAGCATTTGGTCCTCTTCGGCTTGGAGCAGCGCGCTTGGGTGGTGATTGCCAAAAAGGGCTCAGGATTATGAGCACAGATCACTGGCCCCAGCAGGAGTCTTACCATTGACTCAAATGGCTGAGACTTGGACCAAGGTCAAGGACTTTTGGATGTTGGATTTGGCTTTAATATGGTGTTTCAGACCTGGCCGTTCTGCTGTGACCTGCGCACACGTTGCTGCGATGAGCACAGGGAAAATAAAACCTGTTAATATTCACCTTCTCAGTCAATGCATAGAATTCCTCAAATCAAGTACCATATCCTTCAGAGGTGGACAAATGACTCATTCTTCATGCTCATTGTTAGCAGCAAGAAGGAAAAAGAAAAACAAAACAACTGATCTACCTGAAATGCAGAGCCCTGACATCTGTGTCTGGGTGCATCTCAGACTAATCCATACCTTTACCTGTTGTGAGTTATTCCAGCAGCAGGTGATCTGATGCGTTACCTGAAAATGCGCTTGGAATTCAAATTCTTGCTTTCTGGCCGCATTGGAGGTGAGGCAATCCATGAAGCCCCAGGAGCCAAATGAGCAGCGGCTGCCTTTGTGAGTAAATGCTGCTGGAAATAGGTATTAGCAGGTCTGAGAGACTCGAGTCCTCTCCTGCCAGATGGCTGCCAGGATGTCACTACCCTGTGCGAAGCTTATGGATGCCTTTGTCATTCCTGCCCTGAGGTTCCCTGATGTGTTTTTTTTAGGCATTGATTTCATTTTGCCTGCTTTAGGTAAATCTCAGTAGCAGTGGATGATTCGACTCAAGAATTGTTTTCTTTAGGGACTAATCATTCTGCCTTGATCTGCACTCCTAAATTTAGAGGTTAATCTCTGCAGGCTTCTTCTGGGGAAGGCTGAAGCTTCCAGTCTGAAACCTCCTGTAGAAGGACTAACCCTAGGCATTTTGAATCACACTCTGAGTCTTTCTCTCTTGATTATATATGGGACTAAAGAGACTGTATTTCTAATTTAGGCAGTTACAGATGAGGTACCACAAGATGGATGAGGTGATCTAATAGCCTGCTGATACTTCCTGGCCATGTGTTCCTGCTGTTTCTCTTGCTTCAGCTTGGGTGCTTGCACTGAAATGGCAGGAAACTCTCCCAGCACAGCAAACGGAGCCAAGGCAGCCTGAGCCCTGTCACTGGGCTAAAGGTGGAGACCAGAGCTGGTGGCAGAGAGAGGATTGCCCTGTAGGGTGGGAACACTCACCTGTAACTGTGATTCTCGACAACCTTCCTCTGTCCTTTAACTGAGGGGCAAAGGTGTCAAATGCTGTTATTGATGTACTTTCCTCAGCCCTTTTAACTGCAGCAGCACTCACAGGTAGTGTTGCTCTCCTTGCACTGCAGAGACCTCTAACTCTGCTCACTGATTAGAGACCAAAAGGATTCACCAGCAGTGCATCTGAGATAGAAACAGGGATGCATCTCTCCTGTGGAATTGCTCTTGAGTAACTGAGAGGAGTGGTCAAAAATGTGTTCTCACTCTTTTCTAGGAGCAGACTCCTGACCTCTGAGATGTCTTTCAGTGTGGGACATACAATTAGATGTGCTATTTGTCTGAGAGGAAGGAAAAGAGTCTTGTCTGTCGATGGATAACTTCTTCTAACCACCTTGACAGTAGGTACTTTAATTTAAAATCCAGTAGTACTTATCTAAAGTTAATAAAATCATTCAGTAAAGTGAACTCTAAGATGTATTTCTTGTCTGATAAGTAGAAATTAGACCTCTGAAGCAAAAAGAATAGAGCTCCTGTTCTTATCTGGCAGCTGCCTCCATTAACAGTAATTAGTAGTGGAATGGGTGGAAAATTAACATTTTTCTTCTGATCAGAAAATATATTATGTTGGATAGAAACCTGCCTATTTTTTTCGTAGAGGTGTTCTGACTTGTTAGTTTCCACATCTCTGAAGTGGCTGGGATGGTGAGGGAATTGAGACCTGAGCAACTGTCAAAGAGTCTGGAATGCAGCCTCCAAAGCAGTGCCATAGTCTTTTCCATGCCTGTTTGTGATGAATGAATTGGATGAACAAACTATGAGGGGAAACACATTTGAAACAGGATGGTGAGAAATGAAATGATGGCCTTGGCCTTGAAGTCTGAAATAGAAATTCTACATGGGGCCAGAAATCAGAAGTCTGAACTCTGCAATTAACATTTCAGACTTCATTTGAAGTCAGGGATTTTTAGAGGTTATCTTCTTGTGTGACCAAATTAGCACACATTCATATGGCTCTGCAGGGAGCGAATCGTGCTAGGGATTACTTCTGGGCTGTGCAGTTGGCTTTTGACAAATCCATCCAGTCCCATGCTGAGGAATGTGTGGACAAGGTTCAGGTTTGTGCGGATGGAAATGGAAACCTCTTGCCATACTGAGTTCAATTTGTTTTCACATGTGGTGTGTTGTCTATATGGTATGTCTGTTTTATTTATAGCTGTATAAATACAATTTTGAAGAAAAGCTAGTTGGCGATTTTCACATCAATATTGTGTTTTCAACAGAAAATGGCTTATTAGTCAGCAGAGGCTGCTGGCAAAGCTTTATCACTTGGATCTAAAAATATTTGGTTTTAATGAAGCATTGGGAAATGAAGACTTGGAATTGTGGTTTTGGGTTTTTTTCCCTGTAAAATCATGAAGAACTTGATGCATCTGTTAACAAATCGTTTTTTGTTAAAAACATTTTGAGGGAAAGTATATCACAGCTGGCTCAGACATTATGTATGCATTATGTATGTGTTATATTTTGTCTGCTGAGACCATGGAAAAGAACTTCTTTGTGCATAGTAGGGAAAACTAGACTTGCAAAGGCTGGGGTTTGTTGTTGTGTTTTTGTTTTTTTGTTGTCTAGGGATTAAAAAACCCACCCTCGTAAATTTGCCAATATTTTCATTAGACCTGGCAGCTCTTCTTTGAAACTCTGAAATCCAAATGGTGTTCCCTGTTTGCTTAGAGAAAGCAGGGGGCCCACTTTGCAGTGTTTGCTCTGAGGTTGGGGCACTGACAGGCAGGCATTTGTCCACATTTTTTTATTATCAGCTAGAATAAGCAGTTTAATAACTAGGATTAAACCATCAGATCATGACAGAGCAACATTAGCTGCAGGAACCAAGTTGGAAAGGATTCCAGATGTGATTAGATGAATACCTGCCCTTTAGGGGAAATAGTTAAGTGGGCCTCTGTTTTTATTGGTAAGGTAAATGTTTCTTGGGCCATTCTAGGCAGGTATCCCAGGTTTGCATTTTCCCAATGATGTTTCAAATCCCTAGTGTCAAAGAATAGACTGTATTCTAGACCTGAGCCAAAACTATCTCCCTGATGAAAATCAGTGATTTTGCCAGAGCACACAAGATTCTGCTATTGCCTTAAATAATTTACATTTTTGTTACAAATGCAAAACCGTGTTTATGGCATGCCAGTAAATGAATATTTCCTTAGGGGAAGGAGGGAGTGGGAAATGGGGAAAAGTTGTGATCAGAAACCACTGCTGAAGGGGGGAGTTTCCCCTCCCACTGAAATAGCAAAACCTTACTGGTTTCAGTGGAATCAAAAATGATAATGAAGTTATACCTTCCCTTATCCAATATAAGAAAAGAGATGTTTAAGTTAATATTTTTCGTGACTGAGTTTGTGATGCATTTGCATACATATATTTACTCAGGGCTATGAGAGGCTATTAAAAATCATATGCAGGAAAGTGATTTCTGGGTTGAGAAAAATACCTGTTTAAAGATCAAAATAATGTAAAAACCTTGTTGGACTGTAGGAGTTCTTAGTAGCTGACAAATTCTGTCTTGCTGTATCAGGATCAGTGCTGAGAATGAATTTTTCTCCATTATTAACCACTTTGGGCCACCTTTGCAAAAGTATCAATGTGCCAAAGTAAGAGTGTAAATCTGGCCCTGGAGCACTACAATACACTTAGCCCAAATTCTCCATTGCAATAGTGTTCCAGTCTGTGTGATGGGAGATGTATTGCACAAAAACACCTCACAAATCTGTCTGTAAACAGCTCTGCTGTCTGCCTAGTCAAGGAGAAGGAAGAATGAAATGGACTTAGGGCACCAAGTTAATATTGGTGAAGAAATAGAATGTCAAGTTAGAGTATATGATCATCCTAAAACCTCTCTTCCCTGTTTGGTGTTGAGTACTCAGGGTAACAGTGCAAATGTGTTTAAATATCCATGGCAGAACACAAATATAAAGCTTTGAGGGAGTAATTCTAAAGGCGATTCTTGTGACCAGGTAAGCTTAAATAAATGTTCTAGAAATTATCAAAACTGACAGTCTGCACCTTTTATGTATTTGCTCTGCCCCACTTGATTTAAAGGTTGTGTTGGTGTAACAGTGTAAGGGAACTGGAGGATCATATAGGGAAGGACAAAGAATGGCAAAAGTAGTAATAGTTTCAATCTCTCCCTGTTTCAGTGAATACTCTTTTCTGCTTGCACTTGGAGAAGCTCTGAGATTTCACAATATGGTACTGTATGAAGATGTTCTCCCCTAAGCGAAGTGCATAGCCCTGAAACAGTCAAAGGAATTAATTTTGCAAAATATTGGGGTTTACAAGTTTTTCTTGATAGGTCTGGTCAGCACTAAAGTTTGTCTTTATTTTTTGGAAATTCTGTGTTAATCTGTTGGCCTGGTCCAAAGCTTACTGAAGACAGTCTTTGTATGAACCTTGATGGACTTTTGATTAGTGTTCTTAGGGAATTTTTTTTTTTTTTTGGCTTCAGATGTTGCCAAATTTGTGTGGCTGATGTGAAATTAAACCAAGCCACAGAAAGCGCTTTATTCCCATCCCCTGCAAGAGGAATAACAGTGATATTTTTTGAACTTCTCAATCTTAGTTTCTGAAATCCTTCACTGATACATAGCAGAGTGTTTGTTGTTCCTAAAACCCTCCTCTAGTTCAACACACAAGGTAAGATTAGTTGAGTATGGGAAGGGTTTGTTTACTGGAGATCACAAAAAGCCCCGCTGGGCATGGGGCAGAAGGAGGAGGCAGTCGTGGCTGCAATAGGTTTTCAGTGAAGTACAAAGAAAACAAGGTAGCAATGTTCACCTTGACTGACTCCCAAAATGTCCATGGGGAAAAGCCAGTGGGGCTTTCCCTGAGAAATCCCCTCTGTGGTTTTGGAAAAATGTTGCCCTTGCTGCCACAAGTTCTCTGAGGGCATTTCAACAATGTCCTGTGTATTTCAGAGCTGGACTAAGTTTGGGTGAGAACTGAGGGGTCACCACAGGCTGCAAGAAATTATTTTTACAGGGGGAGACGTCGGTGACTTAAGGTTGAAAGAATTGCTGCAGAGCAAAACAAAATGTCTCAGAGGCAGGTCTGACAGACTCCTGCTTGGACCTCATAGAGAGGTTTCTGTTGCCAATGAAGGGCAGCCTTGTCTGAAGGCCCAAACATGAAACGAGCTTTGGAAGAAGTGGCACAAGCTACAGATATTTAATTTGTAATTTGCTTTTTTTGCCTGACTTGTTCTTCACTAAAGTATTTAAGTCTCCTCCTCAGTGCCCCTAGACCTCTCAAAAGACTAAGTGGCTCTGATAAAAAAGTGAGATCATGACAGTAATGAGGTAATCCTTTTTCTCTTGTCTTTTACTGTATTTCTAGTGCTTCCAAAACAGATATTTAGCTTAAAATAAGCAAACAAAAAAACCCGATCCCTGGTCCATAGGTGAAGTAGGCTTTCATATTTTTGTTACTCCTTCAGTAACAATTTTCCCCACACCTGTGGCTTTAATGAAGCTTGAAAAACAGGCAGGAAAACATCAATGTGCTTCTCAGTCTGAAGAAAAGAATTTGGTTTGTTCAGGTTGGTCTGGAGCCTGTTGCTGTTGATGAACCCTTCCAGTGGGCTTTGCATCAGGCCCTGAGGTTCTTCATTTTTTGGGGGGAGTGGGCTGCAAGGAAAGGGAGTGCAAATGCACGTGGGTGCTTCAGGGTTGACTTTTAGGGGAGTTTTTACAAGACCAAGCTGAAATAGACCCTTTCCATAGAGGATGTACTTTGTCACAGCAGGAACAGCTGTGAAGGAAAGGCAGAAGGGGAAATCCAAGTGCAGAAGTGTCTTTGACCTCTTCTTCTGCTTTGCAGTCCCTCCCCTTTGCCCCCTGACACTCCAAGCTTCCTGGGGTGATGGATGGCTGAGAGCAAGAGGGGTTTGAGCATGGCTGATGTGATACTTTTGCCTGGGAAGTTGCTCAAAAGCAGGAGAAGTCAGACAGATAAAGATGTTTAAAAAATAAACTAAAACCTTCAAACATGAAAAATTTCACCTTTTTGATTAATTGAAATTGTTCATCTATACTTGTATTTGTTACCCTGCATTGTTTGGATACTTGGAAAAAAGAAAACAAACAAACAGAACACAAAACAAAAACCCAAACAAACAAAAACAAAACACACAAAACCCCCAAACAAAACAAACAAAACCAACCAAAACCAAACCAACCAACCGAACAAAAAAATAACGAACAAAAACCACCAAAAAACACACCAAACCATCAGCCTTTTTCTCCTTGTATATCCTGGATTTATATTGTATAAGCAGCTGCTCGCAATAGTTTATCAAGATAAATCAGTCAACCTATGGTAATTTTGAAAACAAAAGTTAAAAAGGCATTCCCTTTTTAAATGGATTTGTCCTTAAAGACTTTGGCATGATTTTTTTCCTCCAGTTGGGATTGATATGGATTCCTTTTGTCTCTAAACAGAGCTCCAACTACCAAATTGTTGAACAGATTTCTTCTTTGAAAATGCCACTGTCACTTGAAAATGCCATGTGTACAATGCAGCTGTCTGACTTCTCAGGATTACAAAGAAACAAGACCACGTGAAGCCTATAAACAAGCTTGTAACTCAATGTGTAAAATTTCAATGTTTATTTCAAATGTTTTGAGACTCTCCTTTGCTGTAAAGTAGTGTTTGCTTGCAAAATCTCCCACCCTTCAAGGGATCATATTGAATTTTGTAGCTTTGTCATCACTTCTGTTCACACACTCTTCCACAAGTCTGAATAATGCAGTATGTTTTTATTCTCAAACTTGTTCCTGCTTTTTGGTATTTAATCTAATTCCCCCACACACCCCACAGCATTGGTAGATTTTTAAGGTTTTCACCTCTTTTTAGTCCTTCCTTGCAAGTTTTGTTTTGTTTTTGGTTTTGCCCTTAATTTTTCTCTCCTCAGATGTGGGCTTTTCAGTCTCTCATTCTGAACTGCCACTGAGACATGTGCCTTTAGCACATTCTTGGTATCATTAAAACAATCCTTCATGGCTAATTCAGCAAAGGGGAGGAAGTGACCGGCTGCTGTTGGTGTTGATGAATATGATGACTATATCAGCTTGTCATCTGGCATAGTCATTGTCCTCTTCTTCAGCTGGTGTTCATTTCAGTTTGTGATCTTACAGAGGTATCAGTATGTGATGTTTTTATTCAAGTTTGACCAGAAGAGATGTTACAATAGGAAAAAAAAAAATAAAAGAAAAAGAAAAAAAAAGAATCCTCTTTGTTTCAAGCTCTGTGTGCATTGCAACAGCAGCTTGTGATATTGTGATGAAAATTCCGTAGTCCAAACAGATTTGGTTTAGATCAGTGATTGCAGAGCAAATCTCCAAGGAATATTTATGAACAGATGACACCCTTACCAGAACCAGAGTGGCACATGGGAAGGCCTTTTGCTCTTGGAGGTGCTGTTTTTATAGAGTGAGACATAGATGTGTTTAACATTCATATCCTCTGGTCAGGACCTGATGGATTTCAGGGGATTTGAGCCTTGGTCTCTGCATTTCCCAAAGAACTTAACACAGTACCTGCATCCTCTTTTTAAACTGGAGTTGACCTTTGAGCTTCAGCTGAAGTGGTGTTGAGAGGATTGCCTCTCAGTAGAGACAGCTGCTATGTTGCAAACCAGAGCTGGCTGCCCTTTTTAATAATCTTGGCAATTCAGCCCAGTGCTTTCAGAAAGTGCAAAAGATAGCACAAGAGCTGATCAGCATGGATCTTGTTATCATTAATAGATTTTTTTTCCTCCCCTTCTCATTTAGGTTTTAAATGCACTTGCTGGAAGAGGAAAGTTGGAAAACTACAACCCTGCCTTTGCTGCTTGAATTTTCCAGTTTTCACTGCTGGCAAGACAGACTAGGACCCTGCTCCGAGATGACCAGTGCTAACTTTGGAAAGGACTGTTTGCCTTTTTTTGGTAAGTTCGACTTATCCCTATCCTAGCAATGGCCCTGTGGATGTTGTGGAGAAGCAAAGAATAAGAATTGCAGTGCAATATGATGTGATGCTGTAGGGGAGCTTTGTGGGCCTTAGGGTGGGCATTTGAACATATGTAATTCCAGGCTCTGTGTGACCAAAGGAGTTTGGTGAAGGACCAATGCCAATTCAGAGTGCCATTTTATGCTTGGCTGCTGTGCTAAGCTCCGTACCTGTCGGTATATAAAACCAAGTCATCTGCATAACCCACGGAGTCTCACACTCTGCCCAGAATATATGACCTCAAGGATGTACAAAGTGAAGCTTTTCAGTGTGTTTGGCTCAGCCACACCTACTTTAGTAGGCAATCTCCTGAAAGCAATTCAGTCATCAGCAAACTTGACTGCTACACTTGTCTGTGCCCTTTTGTTGCTGACTCTGGTGGGAAGGCCTGTAGGATGACCACTGATATTCATCTGACTTTTTTGCACCAATGAGAACCAGAAAGGGCACTCTGAGCATGTTGAACCACACATTAGTTCGTTTTCTTCTTGCAGGAGTTGAAAACTGGACTTTGCTTTGATTCCAGGGCGAGACCAATATAAACAATGTTGGACTTGTGTGGGGCTTTCTTTATAAGTCTACGTAAGTGCAGAGAACATTAATTGCTCATAAAAAATGTTTTCCCTCACAGCAGGAATCAAATTTTTTTTATTAATTGCTTCTTTGCTTTCAAATGGTGAGTAAAGAAAAGAACTTGTAGGAGAACAGAGATGTGGCATCACTGAAAGATCTGTAATATGCCAGCAGGGTGCATCATTGGTAACTGTTTCCTCTCACAGTCCTTACAGAGTCATAAAATTGTTTAGGTTGGAAAAGACCATTAAGATTGAGTCCAACTGTTAAAACAGCACTGCCAAGGCCACCACTAAACTATGTCTCTAAGTGCCACATCTACAGGTCTTTTAAATACATCAGGGACGGTGACTCAACCACTTCTCTGGGAAGTCTGTTCCAGTGCTGGATAAACCTTTCAATGAACAATTTTTTCCTAATACCGTTCTAAACTAAAAGTGGAGAGATTTAGATTAGATATTAGGAAGAAGTTCTTTATGGAGAGGGTATTGAGGCACTGATTGCCCGGAGAAGTTGTGGAAGCCCCATCCCTGGAAGGGTTCAAGGCCAGGTTGGGTAAAGCCTTGAGCAGCCTGGTCTACTGGAAGGTGTCCCTGCCCATGGCAGGGCGATTGGAACTAGATGAGCTTTAAAGTTCCTTCCAACCCAAACCATTCTATGATTCTAAACCTCTCCTGGTGCAACCTGAGACAATTTTCTCTTGTTCTATTGCTCACTACTTGGTACAAGAGACCAACACTCATCTGTCAGATGAGTCAGATAGTTGGAGAGAACAATGAGGACTCCCTTGAACCTCCTTTTCTCCAGACAAAACACATCACAGCTCTCTAAACTGCTCCTCATCAGACTTGTGCTCCAGCCCCTTCAGCCTTTCTCTGGACACACATTGAGAATGCTCCTTTCATCCCATGTACCACCAAAATACAGTGGAGATTCTTTCTAGGTCATGCTTTTCTGCAGAGGAGAGAAGAAAGGGTCATGGTTTAAGGCTGGTCCTAATCCAGGTTATAATCCTAGGATAAGTAGGGTGAGGGGCCTGAGAATTGATTTCTGGCTACTGTCAAAGGGTCTCTGCTTGTTTCAGGGCCTGTCCAGTCTTGTGAAGGTGTAAAAACTTATAAAAATTTATAAAAAACATTTCTTTGTGAAACCAAAGAAAAGGCAGAAGGCTGCTGGGCTGTACAATATATCTCAGTCAAGAAGTAAACTAAAATCAGATTCCAGTAGAGGAAGATTTCAGAGCCTACTTAACTTCCTACTTTTATTGTGCTGAGCAATGGTAGCCCTTCTCTGCTTGTCCACCTCTATAGTCTTTCAAAACAAATTAAACATGGAACAGTGACACACAGTTGAGAGTTTATTGGTCAAAAGCTTATCATAGGGTGTATTGGAATGTGAATTAGTCTGTTGAGTATTTTGATGCCCAGCCAGAATAACTGCTCTTGTGTACTGCCAGTTGTCTTTTGTCTTGTGAATGTGTGGAAACTGATGGCAAATATCTATAAGGTCAGAGCATGCATATAGGTAGGTTTTCAGCTTCTCTCATCTAGTGGTAACTCATATAGTTTTATACCAAAATATGAAATAGATTCGTCCCAGCTAAAAGGTGAAGATAGAAATGAATGACTTCTAATTCTTCAGCTTTCAACAATGTTGAGTAATTATAGTGTAAACAGGTGAAATTCCAGATGTGACTTCACTTTTTGTTTATAATTTTGAAGAGTTTATACACTTTCAAGAAAGATTTACATGAAGAACATAGGTAAGTAAATAAATGGAGAGAGTATATGATTAATGCTTTTAAAATAGTAAATGCTTCCCATTTGTAACATTCTTGAAATAGATTGGCCATGTAGGCCTTGTTTTTCTTCCTGCCTTACAAGGCTGTCTCTGTTTTGTTTATTTACTGTACAAATTTATGTTCAGTGCCTCCTTTTCTGTTTAATCCACAGGAGAATTCTGGTCACTGGCTAGATCATTAAGCTGCATTAATATATGTTTAATTAAATCTTTATAACAAAACATATATGATAGATTAGTGCATGTGTAATTAAAAAGAACGAACAAGTTGAATGATGACAAAGCAGGAGAATGAAATCACATGTATGAGTGAGATCAAATGTTATGCTAAGAAAAGGACCCACACATGCAGCTTCCCTATTTGCAAGATCCTGCAGGCACAACTGGCCTTGCAACAGATCCGTTCCATGTGGATGCATGTTTTCTACTGCTCAGTGTTGGCTGCTTGCTTCTGTCCTCTTCTGTGGCTGCTCCTCTTGTCCTGTGTCCAGAGCAGGGGGAAAATATGTTATTTCTACCTTTTAGTGTTGCTGCAGATCAGGATCCTGACAGAGATGCAGGGAAATGTAAGGAGCTGGCAGCAAGGCAGGCTCAGCAATCTGAATGAGCAACAGGACCTCAGCTCATGACTCTTTCGAGCAAGGCAGTGGAAACTGGTCAGCTGTGTTGACCAAACTGAAAGTGTTTAAATGAGGGGAAATGAAGTGGCTGAAGAACATTTAGTATGCAGTAAGTAGGCAGATGAAGTTTGAAGAAAGAGATCCTTATGGTTTCAAGTTAGATGGGGCTTGATCAGAATGTCTATGTTTGGATAAAATGTTTCATGTGAAATTTTTGGGGGATCTGAAATATGTAAATGCAGTCTTAGCTACAGGCTGACTGGCAGATCAGTATTCCAGTGATCTCACTGCAAAATGAAAAGTCCCAAGAACTTGAATGTCAGTTTGATACCCCTAGGGAGCTGCTTCTAATTGTTTGGAAATACATTTCTACTTCAAAATGGTCAATTGAAAGGAGTAGTTTGGGAAAAATCAGTTTGGTTTTGTATTAATCCTATTTTAATAAATCCAGAACAACAGCACGGCTCTCAGTTTCACTCAGGCAAACAAGATTAGGAATTTCCTCAAACAAAAATTAAGTACATGTTTGAAATGAGTGAAGATTTACTTTATATATCTCTAAGTAGGAGCATCCTGCACTAAGCATGGGTCAACACAGGCTTTTATTCACTGACTTCCACCGTACCATTCTTGAGTTTTTTTTTTTTTTTTTTTGATTTTGTGTTGTTTTGTTTGTTTTTTTTTAATTCATTTTTTTAAAAGGCAAAGTAATGTTGTAATTGCTATTGGCACCACAGTGCGATCTCTGTCCTGTGCTTACCTCTGCCAAAGAGGTAATTTTGTGTCTGGGAAGTTCATGATTTTACTATATGTCTCAGTTTTCCTCACTGTAAAGGAGATGATGATACTGAAATGTGTTGGTAGCAAGGGACAGGGAAGCTCAGCACAGAAAGTGGCTATTCTGCAACAGTCAGCTTTAGTACCAGTTCAAATGCTGCATCTGAATGACATCATATTACAGAGATTATTATGTCAGAGAATGCCACTTATATAGTGAAATTAGGTGGGTCTGATTCTATGACTCGATTGCAGTAAATTTGTGTGGAGGAAAAAATGGGTTTTAAGACAGTGATGATGGTGATTCAGAGCACTGATCTGCATTCAGGTGAGAATGTTTCAGTCTGGCACAAAGAGGTTCCTATTCCAGTCTTCCTGCGACTGCTCTTCCCCAAATCCTTCGGCATTCAGATGCAAAACCATAGAACTAATCCCTCCCAGATCTGACTGGTGTTATTTCACTCTCTCATATATTCTCCCCACAAAGTTCATGGTGTTGAGAGTGAGTCTTGGATTCATCTTACTAGGAAAAGATGCAAGTCATAAAGCCCAGATTAAGGGGCTCGAAATGTGGTGGGTTTTTTTAGAGCTGTGCTGCATTTGGCAATTTTTGTTCCTTTGGGGTTGACAATTTCTTTGGCAGTTAAGTTTTCACTCCCCGAGTTTTGCTCTGAGATTCAGGATCAAATAAATCTGAAATATGGAGCAGAGTTCAGTCCAAGTGAGTGAGTTTCCCATGGTTTCTGTCTGAAACAATAAATCCTTCCTTGGAGAGAGAAGGGCAAACCTCCACCTTGGTTCATCCAGAAGATTTGCAGATGCTTTTATGAACCTGGGTTTAATTTAGAGTTTGCAAGAAAGCCCTTTCCTATTTCATCAACTCCTGTTTCAACTCTAGGGTATAACGCTGCCTGTGTCAGAGTTAACAGGAGTTTTTCTACTTCCATTTGTAGCAAAGACAGGATTTCCCACCCTGAAGTTCTGCCTGTTTCTGTTTATTGCCCTTACAGGCCAAATACTGAGTTAGTAAGCATACTTAGTGAAACCCCTATTGATTTCAAAGCTGAATTTCAAAACCTCAGGATTCCATACTATTCCTCTTAACTCCATTAAAATGGAAATGCATTAGCTATCAAATGTACTAATGACCCAGTAGATGACAGCATTCAGTTGAGGAAGTGTAGCTCACCAAGGGCATACACATTCCTGGATCTTCTTTTCTGCATTTTTAATGAAGACTCTTTGGCTGCCTTGAAAACTTCACATGCCCACTTCCCCAGCACTTGTTTTGCCCTGTAAATACACACCACACAGTTTACCTCCCAGTTTTACAAAAAGAAACCCAAAAATCAAAAGTGTTCTGCTCTTCAACCTGCAGCCTTCTGTACCATGTAGAGTGAAGCAAAAAAACGTCTGTCTGATCGATCCTTATTTAATAAGCAGTGTTATCAATGCCTTGGAGACAGCTGTACACTATGACATGGGGACATCAGGACATTTGGTGGCTTGTGTTAATTGGCATGGCAACAATGCTTTTTGGCCTGGCACACCGGATCGAAAATTGAATTTACAAAATCAAACTGTAGTTATCCGCATTCCTTGATGTCCTCCCAGGTGAGCTACTGGGCTTCATGCTAATAACTTCTAAAGCAAGCAAACTTTAGCTAATTATGTGCTAGTTTATTCTCCCTTGCTAAATTTTGGCAGGTTGCTTCTGTAAATTATGAAAAATAAATGTGAAATATGCAGATGTCTTTTGTTTGAAGCAGATGTTTGGTCCGCCTTGCCAGAATCTAATCAGCTGTTTCCCTGGAGTTTTGGGGGTTTTTTCCTCCCCCCCACCCCCAATATTGTCCAGGAGCTTTATGAAAACATGAAGGGTTGGGGGAATGTAGAACAATAGGATGTTGTTTTATTTTCCAGGTACCAGGCTTCAAGATAACTCGAGGTAGATTTTTGGGCTATTGCCTTCTCTGGTTAAAGCCACAGCAGATGCTGGCAGAGGGCCCATAAGGCACAATATTGTCTGAGGACAGGCAGAATTTGAATGCAATCTTGCCTGTCACTGAGGAGGTGGTGGCAATCTGGGAAGGAGCCAGGGAAAGCCAGCTTTGAAGTCCTGATGGTGCTGTGTGGCCAAGACAAGCAAACCTGTGTGCTTCCCCCCACGGGGAGCCCCACAGATGGGGGAGTTGAAGACCTCCAGGAGCATGGTGCAGTTGTGTTAAAGGCAAGGTGAGTGGCAGCATCTGTTTCCTTCCTTTTTGCCTCGAATTACCTCTTTCTGTGTCCTGTTGCCTACAGCCTGGAATGGAAGGATGATGAATTGGCTGGTGTTGCACCCTGCACTAGAAGGAGACTGGCAGAGGTGTCACAGCGCTCTGTTGGTACCTTTTCCAACCCCACCCTGCAGCACAGGGTCTGAATCTGCCCCTAGGGGTAATGACTACTTGCTGTAGTCTCCTGGTTGTAAGAGTTCCTGGAGGTGAAGCCCTCTCCAGCAGACTCTGGTCCACACTGCACCTCACACTCTTCTCCTGGCCTTCTGTGCTATGTGGGCTTCCAAAGCACAGCTGTGCTGATGTAGCAGCTGGACCTCCCATACTATGGCATTGCACCCTCCTAAATAGCATTTCTGCCTCAACACCAGCATTTACTACAGTTAAATACCAGCAGAAAGTGCAGATGAAGATCCCTCAAACCTCGAGGATCATCCACCCTGCTATTACAGCTCCAGCAAGCTCATCAGATGTTCAGTATAAGAACAGTAATTATTGTTTTAGTACCGTGCTGAGCACCTGCTTTGCACTTTCTGTTTCAGGTTTTTGCAGCATTTAACTGTGCACGGATTTAAACTTCCAGCACTCCTACAGGTTAAGCATCAATATCCCTACTTTGCTTACAGGAAAATTGGCAAAGAATAAGCAAAGTGACTTTTTTTTTTTTTCAAAAAGAGAAAAGGTGAGTTTTGTGTTTAAAATGTTTTGCTAGGGGACTGTAATCCTGATGTTGTTAGTCCATGTCACAGCCTCTTACTGAATATATTTTTCCAGCTATTGCCAGGCCTCCTCTTGGGGGTCATCAGTGAGGCAGCACAATGTTGAGATTTGGGTCTTTGTGTTCAGAGTACTTCACATTTCTGTGAATTTGCTGATCGTTTCCAAAACCTGTGCTTTTACCTTTGGTTCTTGAAGCTGAATGGCTGACTGAATTGATAACAACTGAGCATCTCTAGCAGTCAAGAGGTACAGAGCAGTAGGCAGCTTCTGAGCAAAAAGTACTTCGATACTATTGTACTACTTATCGTGGCTGAAGCACGAATCAAGAGTCTGTTGTGATAGGTGCTTTGGAAGCAATTAAAATGTATAGTCCTTTCCCCAGGGACAGAGGTCTTGAAATTGTGGCAAGATGCACTTTACTTGTAAACAGATTATTGGAGGGAAGGATAATTCAGCAGTCTAAGACTGCTAGGGAAATTTTTTACAGTAAAACTGAAAGGGGAGAAAAAAACCCATTGCTAATCCCTTTAGCTTCTTTACACTTATGGTTGAAAGAATCTGAATTTGGTCCTTACAAAAGCATTTGTTTAATCTAACTGTATCATCAAAGAGTATTAATTTTTTTTTTAAAAATGAATCCTCATAAGGCAGTATGAATATATAGTCCTTTGATTATTCAAAAAAAATTTGTTCAAATCAAAATAAATTTGCCTGAGCTATTTAAAATAATTAACCTTTGACAAACCTCCCTCTCTGGTAATGGAATAGTAACTATATGAATAAAAGATAAGTCATGACATTCAGTGAATTAAAATATTCATCCCATAAATTACAGGGTAAGATAGCACTATAATCTACATTTTTATAACTTTAAAACGTCCTGAACAGTAGCCTCTGTACTTTTCAGGTTACTTTTTTTTTTTTTTCCCCCGATTTCTTTGAAGTATGAAAATCTTCCCAAGGGATGTTAAGTTTCAGCAGTGTTCACAAAGGCTGTGACCCAGGCCTGCCTTCCCTGCTCTGAAAGGGAGTCTGAGTTTTAACGGGAAATCCGTGCTACAAAGGGATTCTCTTGCGCAGTAACAGTAAGTGCAAATTATGATCCTGGGAGTCTCCTGATATATAACCAAGTACAATGCCAATAAACCAGGGGTGTAAACCACATGAGCATATGGACAAAATATGGTCTGAATGGCATGATTATGTTTTTCAGGCCGTAATGAATTCATCCCAAGGTGCAACTGTACATCTGTTGTTATAGTGTTCATGATAGCAAACACTACAGTTAAGGTTGCAGTTTAACTCAAATTATAGCCACCTGTTTCCATTCACTAACAACTTTCTTAAAAATTATTCCTTCTGGACTGATTCACGTAAGCTCTAAAATGGTCATTCATTTATACATTTATTTTGGGGAAAATATGTTTGATTTATAGAGTAGGCAGGCTGAAAGACACTCCCTTCCCTCCTCTCCCCCTCCCCATCACTATGACCCTGGTGATTCTTACCAATGGATTTCCTTAAAAATAAATTAAACCCCATGGCTTTTAAGGGACTGATCCAACTCCCATTGATTTTTTTGGAGAATACTGTATTGGTCTTTCTGTGCTCACTTTGTGGCTGCTGGCATGGAGTTAATACTGCATAGAAACAGATCCAATTACTGCATAGGAAGCTTTAGGTGCTTAGAAGTTAGGAATCTCGTCAAGACTAGTTTTCTACTATCTCTTCTCAATATGTAGTCAGTAAGCATCACTTACGTGGCATCCCATCTTTCTTTAGCTGGAATAAATCTAAACCACTGTCTTTATAGACTGGGGAGAATGGGGAGAATGCTTGATTTTTGACAACTGATACCAAGGAAGATAAATTTCTTTAAAGGAAATTTGCTACCCCTCGGAGTGTGTATGGGGATTAGATACCAAAGAGACTAATAGCTATTATCAAAACATTAGAAAAGGTAAAAGAAGAGAATTTAATTTCAGCTCTACATATTCTCTTTCATCGTCTGACTTAAAAAATTTTAATGCAGAAGTCAATTTTGCAAGTATTTTCCATGTGAAGGCATGTAAGTGTTAAAGCAGAGTCTGCTACACATCAGTGATACATGTAACATTTTGAAGTGCAAATGGCCCTTCATGTGATAGATTCTCAACAAAAAAGCATTCATGGAGCAACATCATTTCTTAGCAAGAGTCCATAGTGCACCTGTTATGGTTGGGCTTTCACCAGAGGGGAGTAAACACATGACCATGATTTCAGGTTTATTTTTGATAATGCAGTACAATTGAGCTATTTGGTGGACCATTGTGTTGGGTTTCCCTGCAAGCCCCCTCCTGGCAGCTGTGCAAGTGCAGGATGGAGATTACATGGTTCCTCTTGAAAAGCTAACTCGCCAAGTCATGGTCAGCTCCCTCTGAGGGGCAAATGCTGATCCCAGCATGGAGCCTGAAAGTCTGAGTTAGACTACAGGTTAATCCACAAGGGTTGGTAAAGAAAAAAAGAAAGATCCTTCCCTTGAGACTTCAGAGCTTTATTGCTCCATTCCTCTGCCTGTGTGTTGCTTACTGCTACCCTGGAAATGAATGCAAAGTACATTAGGGTGCACGAAAGTCATGAGAGAGAGAGTTTCTCTGTCTCTTTCACTTCTGTTATATAAGTGGTCCCACTCACAAGGGACAGGGAAGTTCTCCAGTGCATACAGAGTGCCTCTTGCTTTGAGTAGTAACGTTGTTAAGCTTTTATAGATGTAGAATCCAAAACACAGCTTACAAAGCATACTCATACCCTTATGCTTTCTCAGTAAAGGGGAAGCTGAGAGGAGACTTGCCTACAGCCCTGCAGCAAGGCAAGGGCACACTCAGGTTGGAACTGAGTGCTAAACCCAGGGGCTCTCCTTCCTCTGTGTCCTGGCTCTGCTGCCTTCAAGGCTCTCCATGCCTGTGAAGGTGGGAGCATTAATGGGGTGCAGTGAGACAGCTCTGCAAAACCTCTGCCAAGTGCACAAAAAGAATTCCATTCGGCAAAGTGACTCCACTGTCATGCATTCATTGTTACCAGCAGGGTCAGCAAGTTGTGGTAGAAATTGTTAGAAATGGTAGCAAAAGAGTTTTGTTTGGGGTTTCAAAAAAAAGGTCTGAAGTTGCTGCCTGAAATTAGGACTTACACAGCCTTTTTCTCATTTGCTCTGCTGTCAGCATGTTTTCTACCAAACCCCTTTTCTCTTGGGTGGGACAGAGGAAGATGCTGGCAAGATGGGCAGATGGATGGCAAGCTGCCACTCAGCCTGGAGCTTGCAGTCCACATCTACCTAGACCCAGAGGGCTACACGTGATATGATTTGAAGCCTAAAAGAGGAAATGAACTTTCAGTGACTCATTTTGAATAACTCTTTTCCTTACCTTTATTAAAAGGTGCCTTAGTTAAAGCTTGTACTATCACAATTATAAAGAGGCGTTGATATAATTATGTAGTAATTGCAGTAAATTATCAAGATGAAATCATTAAGGCAGCCTTTTCTATTCTTGCTGCTTAAGGAAGATATCTTATTATAATAGATTTGGAAAAGAAGAAAAGAAGAATTCTCATGCAGCTAAAAATAAGAGAAGATTGTGCTCTTCTATTGCTTTTTACTGACACTGTCAAGAATAATGTGAGTGACATGGAACCAAAGCAAAATGTGTTCTTCCTTGAGCTCTCACTGAGTAGCATTATAGCTCATTTAATCAGGCTCTCAATCATGAAACGACCTTTTATTTTTTGAACTTTCAGGCAGAGGAAACAACTTACTTCACAGCATAAGCATTTTTATGCTTATAAGTTAGTCACTTACAGAGAAAATATTATTTACATAGATGGATTCACGGGGAAGAACATGAAATCGACCATTCTCTTTTCTTTCCTTATGAAAATCTTGTGTGACTATTCTTGTTTTCTATTAGGGATGTAAGAAGAAAAAGAAGGAATATTGCTTTAGTCTCTTCCTCTTAACAGGCTTTTTACATGGGTTCAGGGTCCAGAAAATCTGCTGGTTCCAATTGTGTATTTGATTTCCAAGATTTGGGGCATAGCAAAATAGTAACAAAGATGCAACTTTTGTATTCCTTCATTCTTGTTTATTCTTTTGTGTATATTTATCTATGTTTTCAAGACAAAACTTAGTAGTGTGTCACTCAGGGGATTGGTAATTGGATATAGAGCCCTTCACCTCTAGGTCAGTAGTTCAGATTTGTTACAGGTCAGTACTGCCTGGGAGTTGCTACCATGTGACAGCTGTTCAGTGGCCCTTTATGAAATGGCTTGGTGGTCCCAGTTCACTGACTTGAGAGCAGGTGTCTTCAGCACAGATCAAACTTGAGGGCACCAGTGCAAAACCCATTGTTGGTGGAAAAGAAGAATTGCACTTGGATATAATGCTCACAGTTTGCATGAACTTAAAAAAAGTCAAGAGAGCAAATAAACATGCCCAGATCCTCAGCTGGTGTAGATTTGGCATGGATCCATTAAGTGTAGCTGCAGTGATTATCACCAGCTTATTAAAATAGATTCACTGAATGGACTGTTTTAGTAATCGAAAGGTTACCGACACTACAGTAATATTTTAACTAAGTAAAGACCAAATGTATCAATATGAGTAGCTTAGAATTAAAATCACATGTAAAACAAATCCAAGCATCCTGAAATTTGAAATAACCCTAATCCTTCCATCTAGTGATGCCCTGAGATAGTCATACAATTATGGTTAATGGGGTTTACTGTCCCAGAGGAGATGAAATTGGGTTTCAAAGATACATTAGGTTCCAACTTTTAACGACTGTCTGATTTAATGCCTTCGCTTATGCTTCTGCCTAAACTTCCAGGGCAACAAACCCAGTCAAGCAACTCTGAACTGTTTAGTTGTAGGGATGGAAGAAGTGAAATCTTCCACCAAGGAAGCTCCTAACACTAGGGAAGCATAAATGTCTTAGAACACTTTCTTAGAAAAAACTTTTAACAATTGAAGAGTGGTTTAGTTATCTCTGACAACACTGAAGTCTTGTTTAAGAGGAGCCTCAGTCTTGTCTGAGAGTATCCAAGAGAAGGGTAAGAGAATCATTTGCTTTAGGAAAAAAAATATTTCTGTTATGCTGAGATTTTGCTGCAGTATTTCAAGCCTGAGCTATTCTAGTACAAATTTCAACTGGGATGATAAAAAGGCACGGGGTGACTTAATCTTGTCGTCAAAATGAGCTTGCAGTGAAATATTTGTGAATTCTTGCAAGTCATTCTGTGCTTTACAGAGCAAATGCTCTGTTTGTAGTGGGTGCATCATGGAAAGAAGTTGAACTTCTTTGAAATGCAGACTTCAGCCTTAATTACAGAGCAGTGACTAGCACTTCCACTGCTTTAGGGTTGAAAATGATGGAGACAGACGAGTAGCCTCTTCTCAGTAATTGCTTTTCTTCATAATGTATAACTTATGTTCTCTTTTTTTTTCAATTCACTATTCCCATGTCTGGTATAATTTAGGGAGCAGGCCAATACACTGGTTGTTTCTTTTCCTTACCTCAGAGCTGCCAGATGATGAGACAAAAAGGCAAGCATGAAAAAAGGAGAGAGGGCTGAAGTTACAGAAATAGTGGTGAGGATGATTTAGTCCTATTTTCTGTGGACCCTTGGCTAGTTGCTGATTATGGAGAAGGACTAGAAGACTTGCTAGACTTAAAGAAGAATAAAGTCAACTATCAAAGTGTTTTAATCCCGTTTAGTGTGGCATTTCTTCATGAACTTGGACCTGATGCCGTTCATCCCTTAGTAACTTTGTACGTTATTTGTTTCTCTAAGTGTGGCCTTATCTACTGTCTAAGAACAGTTAGTGCCAGGAAGATACAAATACAGTATCCAAAGACATTTGCTTCCAAAGGACAGTATTTACAAAACCAAAGGTGGTGGGATTCAGCTACAGATTAGTCCAGTCACTAGAAAAGGAGGCAATCATTGCTTGTGCAAATACTTCTGCTACATCTAAATTGAGTAAACTAAGGCTTTGGAAGAAGGAAGGATAAGAATTCCAGCTGCCTCCTTTCTTTCTAGCTGAAACTTGGAGGTACAAGGGCATAGCTAAGTGTACCTTATTCAGTCACCCAGAAAAAGACACCATTTGAATGCACTCTCTGAATAGAAGGCACAACGATAATAGCAACGTCACACAACAGAATGGCTACTGCCAAATCTCTTTAGCCTTTCTGCATGATCATCAGGGCCAGCAATCTGTTAACCAGCCCATTCTATATATATATATTTTATTTTTTTTTGGTCTGTAGCAGTATGCTTTAATTTGAGATTACTGTTCTAGCTAACAAGAAAAAGCAGTTCTTGAGAGATAGTTGGAAGGGGGGTGGGGAGGGGGGCGGACAGGAAATAATCAACAAAAGAAATCTCACAATCCAGAAGAGCCAAATATTGGAAGGTGAAGGGAAGATTAAGAAGAAATTGCCTGTTACAGAACTTCATTAAAGCCATTTATTAGCTTTATAATGCCTAACAGTCTGCTGGCTCCAGAATTTTTTCATATAAGGAGGTGGATAAGGCAGCGTTTCTCTTTCATTTGCATTCTTGATCCCTGCTGCTCTGTTTATGGCATTGATGCTATTCATACAGTCTTTGCAATATTAATTTTTAATTTATGATGCTCATTAGGAGACACTTAAAACAGAACAATTATCATTTATCTTGATATATTATTTACTAAGACTTGCTGTCATGGTTAGGGACCTGTGATTAGTGGGAGGGGAATAGAAAACAGCTCCGAAAGGTGCCTGGCTGAAGGGACTGAGTCTGAGGAAATGGTTGTCACCACCAAAGACCTGAAGTTCTGATGTCTAAGCAAAAGACTTGCAGCACCTAATCAAAACACAGGAGGAACCCTCGAAGATGAGTCTGGGACAGTGGTTAATGAACCTGCAGGATAATATTAATGAAACTCTCTTGTAAACCACCAGCTCATCAATTATTCATCCTGCTATCGTCCTGGTACTTTACTGTCTTCCCTTTTTGTCTCAACATGATTGCCTTTTTACTTTTATTTTGGGTTTTTTTTTTAAATTATTATTATTATTCCCTCTATCCTCATTTTCCTTTTGTGGATTTGCTGACATGTACCCCTAGTAGCACTTCCTCCATGGGAAACTGTGTTTCTCGAGGCAACTGTGCAGTATCCACAGGAACAAGATAGCTCTTCAAGACATTTGGATAAAAGTGCTGTGTTTGTTAAGACTTAATAAATCAGGTCACTGATATGACAGCCCTGGAGAACCTGATTTGTTAAAGGCTACCATATCAGAAACTCAGCATCATCTATGCATTTCTTATTTAACTTGTAATACTCAGCAAGTTGTTGCAACACTATCTATATAGAAGTCTATATGGCAAAATAGAATTTCAAATAGTGGTGTCCTGCTAAGAATGTATAGACATGGTTTTCCTTTCTTCCCCCCCCCAAAACTGTGCCTCATACAGGACCTCTGAGAATCCTTACCTTTAGTCTCTGCATTCCCAGGTTGTTTATAATGTGTGCTTGTGCAGAAGAGAAGGAAAATTGGATGTTTTGGAGCCTGATAATTGCGGCTCTGCATCTGAAACCGATTGTGGTATTTTTAGCTCTGTTTTATTTAGTTATTTTTAGACTTCCTGAAAGGAGTTTTATTTCTGTTTGTTTTCTGTTTGACATCAAAGCAGGAACAACAAATTACTAATTTTGTAACCTATTCCCTGGACACTTGGCTTTCAATTTTTTTAAACCATTGCACAGCAGCAGCGGAGCTGCACAAAACCTCAGGGCCTGATACCATCAAACACCTTTGAGTCACACGCACCATTCCTTGCCTCTGTTCTGTTGAAAATCTTGACACTGTGACTAATCTCAAAGGCAGCCACTGTATTGATAAACTGTATTTTCTAAGGGAAAGGATAGGGAAGGAGTTATAAATTCTGTGGTTCAGCAATTCTGGCACTTTTTTCCCCCACTGCCTTCTGGATTTTGCAAACTTGTATTTGAAATGTATTTATACCAGAAGGGGAAAACAAAAAAGTCCCCCTGCCTGGCGTTATGGGAAAGCTGGTGCAATAGTCAATGATGACACTTTCAAAGTAGTGCAACGAAGACAGCTCACAATGCTACAGCCTGTACTTATACTCTGTAGCAGGTTTCATCTCCAAGACATTTTCAAACTTAACAGATTGATCTCTGCAGCACCCCAGCGAGCGAGGTATGTAGGCATTGTTAGCCTCTTTGTTATGTTGTATCAGAACTTCATCAGGCCCTGGGATGCA
This sequence comes from Formicarius rufipectus, assembly GCA_013399695.1. NCBI lineage: Eukaryota > Metazoa > Chordata > Aves > Passeriformes > Formicariidae > Formicarius > Formicarius rufipectus. The sequence continues at coordinate 431,114 of VXAU01002306.1, read as the reverse complement.
AATGCAAAAGGCATGGGAGGAAGTATTCAGCACACAAACCTTTTTTTAAGTTATTTTGCACCCTGTTGTAGATTTAGATTATTTTGTAAAGAAAATGCTGCAGAGTGGTGATTTCTTCCCCTTCCCCAGAAAGACCAGTTCCGACTACTGCTGTAAATAATTGCTGGTGTTTGGTGTTAGTCGTATGCTAAACCCAAGCAAATTTATCTGACAATACCTTTTTCTCCCTAATTGACAAAGTATTTCCAAAGAATTCTCTAATTGTTATACTCTATGAACTCATTTATATAGGATTTTGAAAACCATTGCATGATTTGGAGGTGTAAATCCTGTTCTCTGTTGTGACATGAACGCTCAGAGCTGCTGCCTGACCCACGTCTGAGCGAGGTGACACATCCACATGTCAAACTGCAACCCCACACAGGAACTAGCTTGTCTCCTGGAAACCTTATAGCTGTGTTAGTGTGGCATGTTTCTGGTCTTACTGTGCCAGAGCAGGAGGGATGAGGAGACATGCAGAGTTACGCTCATACAGTGATAAATGGAGGTTTCCTCGTGGCCCTGTGCTCTCTGTGTAAGCAGGCAGCAGGATTCAGACAGCCCTGCTGAAAATGAGAGCTGGATTCAAATCATCAGGACACTAGACTTTTCTACCCATTCCAGCTGGTTATTCAGGGTTTCATTCATCACCTATAAAGAACGTTTTTGGATTAGTCTTACATCTTTCCAACCAAATCTAGCCTTTGTTGCTCTGGTAATTTAATGTTGGAATCTCAATTTACTATAAACCTTCTTAGCAGGCAGGTAATCAACTTAACAGAGTTTATTGCACAAGCAGCTGTTCAGCAATCTAATATTATTATTTTTTTTACCTGTTATTTGCAGCTGCAGAACAGGATAAATCCACATTAGTTCCAGTCTCTGCCTGACAAACAATCTCATCTCTGCCATGTTCTAATTTTCGATAACTTTCAAGATCTGGGTTCTGCAAACTATGAAGCACATAAATTGAACAAAATAACTTTGAATGAAGCAAGCCTGCTTAGTTTCTCTGTTGTTTTACATGCCAAAGGCTTAGCATTTATTTGGCATATTAGTGATTTTCCCTTTGTTCAGATGGTTTTGGCTTCAGCTTTTTTAGTTTGTTTCTTTTCAAAGAGGGTTCACCTACTTTTGTTGGTGGTTAGCAGAATTGCTAATGTTTCTAACATCATAGGGAGAATAACCCCAGGTGTGTATAGCATTTGAGACAAGGCACAGCAACAAGCTGAGATGAATAGGTGTGTTGTTTCTAAAGATGGTGTTCATTGTATGCGCTCGTAGTAGCAGCATTGAGGCTTCTAAACGACAATCCTATTTCCCTAAAACTTTCTTTGTGATAACATTCAGCTTTCTCAGCTTTCATTGCAGCTGGCAAGGGGTGGAAATGTGGTAGTGTGCATGTTGCAGAGTAGCATGATGTAGCTCTTTTAATGCTGGCCCTTTATAATCTCTGTAAGGTCATGTAACTTTTCTGATTTTTGCCCAGGGATAACTTTTCCCTTATTTTAACATATTTCCTTTTGTCTGGTTTGGCCTGTAATTGACTTTGTCCTTTTTTCATTTATTTCTCTGCCTCCTGGTTGTAGCATCTTCTCCCTGGAGTCTCAGGTTAGAAGTTTTCCCTTTTGTGAAACCATGACAGGTGCCTAATTGAATGATGAATGTCCCTTTATTACTCTGTAATTGAACTGCCAGCTTTTTGATTGGTTTGTAGAGATGCTCCACTCCTCATCAAGCACTGCGGGGGGCTCCGGGGCTGGCAGGCTGGGCCTACCCTCCATCTGTCTAATCGCATCTCTCCCCTCCTTGGGTTTTGGGTGGGGAGGGGGCTCGAGGGGGAAAGGAAAGTCATAATAAATTATGCTAATTCGGCGTCGCTGTGACAATAAGAATATCGCATTGTTACGCGCGCGGTGGCGGCAAATGCGAGAAGACGTTTTGTCGTCGCGGCTGCCTGGCCTGACAGGCCCTCGATGAAGATTAATGGCCCTCACCTGAGTGACAGAGCGGGGGATTGTGGGGCAGAGAGGGTCATTCATCATACTCTGACAGGTGTCATTCACTCCGACAGCCGCCCCACTGTCGCCTGGCCGGCGGTTCCATTTTTCTGCCAGTTAAGCAAGGAGTTTAATAACATCCCCAGAATTAAAACTCATTCTTTGTAGCAGGTCTGACAGCTGAAAATAAGAAAATCAATTCTTCACATGTTATAGCCCAGTTAACTGACTGGGGTTTTGACTTTAATTTAGTCTTTGGGCTGAATTTCAAGTAGGCTGCTTTTGTAAGACATCATCTATTAAAATTTACCAATAGCACTAACTTCAATGTTATTATTGTGGCTGGATTAAAATGCAGCCTTTAACAGTGGATGTCATCTTCATTTGGTGCAAACTCAAGCTCTTGCTGCTTTGGTTGGGGATATTCTACTTCATCCTCATTAGAGATGTTTATAGCTTCTCTCTTCATTAATATTGATCCCTTAAACTACAGAGAAAAACAAGACAGACATTAATTTGAACCATTTTGTATCATTAAACTGTTTGGATTTCTTGCTTTCAGTCATTCTGGCAGGCTGAATAAAATATTTCAGAAATAAAAGAAAAAGAGAAGAGACAGCACAAACTTCTGTCAGTCTCTTACTACTCTTGGTGGAAAGAGCCAGGTGAGCCTTATGGCCTTGTGCTGCTGAGAGAGTTACGTGCTTCTGCATGGGGCTGGCTAATCCTGGAGAAGGCTTGGAAGTAGGCCCTGAGAAAACAGGGCTAAAACAACAACCTTAATATGTGTTTAATATCCCAGCTAGCAAAACCAGGACAAAAATATTTGTTGCCTGTTTCACTTAACTCATTAAGACTGTTGTAGCTCAGGGGCAGGCATGACTAGCTGGAAGCTCTGCTGTGGAAACACGAATGAGGAAGACAGATTGATGTCTGTTTGTCTAACTTAGGAGATTTGTGAACCATCCGTGTGACACCACTATGAAAAATGTAACCAGGATGCAAAGAAGTGTGAGACAGAGTATTTCCAGTGGACTTGGAAGCATTAATGCTGCTTATAAGCACAGACCAAGGTCATATCTGCAGCAATGTGTGCATTTTGGGTCATTGTAATCGAGAAGAATTAATTCAATTTGTAGTAAGTGCCAAGAAAAGGCAACTAGAGTGATCAGAAAAAGGCAGAGCTGGCTTACAAGGGCAGAACAAAGGAGCCCAGCTTGTTTGGACAAGCAAAATGAGGGCTGAGAAGGACTGTGGCTGCTCTCTACAAATATTTCAGGGGAGGTAAACACAGGGAGTTGAGGAGAGCAGAGTCTTGATGTGATAGCCCAGGGCATTGCTTCCAGTCCTGTGTTCTTATAAAGCAACAGTAATTTGTCTCCATGTAGATAATAAATCAAGAACTGCGAGAGAAATTGCATGTGTATGTCTCGATCTCACTGAGAGGTTGTGGGGAAGAAAAGGTTTTGTTTAGGGGTAGTGGGGGAGGACAGGAATTTATCACACTTTAGGAAATTTATTTCTGTCACTGTTGCAAGTGTTTTTGGAGTGTAGGACAGCCAGAATGTCTGTGTCCTCCACAGACACCTCATTCAAGTGTCTAGAATTATAGGGGAGAAGTTTGTACATCTCAGTTGAATGTGAATAAGGAATTTTCCCTTATTTAGTTTTATAGAGAGGATGTTATAGTACACTTTAAATTCTTGTAAATTTTCCCCTCTGCTCAATGTAAAATGTTAAATTTTATCCTGTGGAGAGTACACTGTTTTAAAAAGACAAATTTGCTTCTCTGTTTGTTATTAGGGATATCTGTGTTATTTTAGTGTTATGGATGAGCTTAATTTAAACAAACAGTGTAGAGGCAAAGCGGTTACATAGTGTAGAAAAACAATTTGACCATGCAAAGTAATAGATAAGAATATTTTACAAGTCTCTACTTGGTCCTAAGTGATTGTGTTAGTTTGATATTTGATATGACAATATTTGATATCACTTCATATTTGGAATTTCTTTGCTGTGCAAAGGAGAGGCAAGAAGTTATTCTGCAAGGGGTTTGTTTTTGTTTGTTTTGTGGTTTTTGTTTGTTTTGGGTTTTGGTTTAGTTTGGTTTTTGTTTGTTTGTTTGGAGTTTGTTTGTTTGGGTTTTTGTTTGTTTGTTTTGGTTTATTTTTGTTTTTCTGAAGTCCTTAACAAATGAGGTCCTTTCTTGCTCCTGAAGATTATTACAGTTTTTTGCACATGAGGCATTAAATAACAAAATAATATCGGGAAGCATCTGGAATACTGTATGGATAATGCTGTATGTGCATATCAGAGTGAAGGGATGTCTCTGGCCAAAAGTGTAGTGACATGGTAGAGACCTGTCTGACTCTAGAAAATGAAATAGCCTGTTGGGCTCATTTTGGTTCCAGTTTCAGACTGGATTGGAAGAGAAGGATCATTAATGTAGTTGAACTGATATAACAAATTGGCCATAAGTCTGCTGTTATTATTTTTTAACTGTGGATACAAACTCTTGTTTATTCTGAATATTTTTAATGTGGAACTAGGTGGTGTATGAGTGAAACAAAAATAGAAAAACAAAAGAAGGGTTTCTGTGTTTTCTGGTAGAATGATTGTTCTAGTCTTCAGTACTGCTCATGGAAATGAGAGCTGTTCTAACAGCATGTGAGCCACTGTCTGTTTGAAAAACAAGTCTTTTCATTAAAGGCAGGTTCTTCATAAAGCAACTCTAAATAAAGCAATACTTATGAACCTAAGGAAATATACCTTGTAATAATTTTTATTCCAGTTAATAAGAGAAACATGAATAAACCACTCCTGTTAACTGACTAATGCAAATACCTCTTTAAATTATTTTTATTTTTCCCATCTCAGTTTGACTGGGTAGGTCTGCACTCCAGACAGAAGAATCAATGAGACTACACAAAAAACAGGAACTTCACAGTCAGAAATACCTGCCTGTAGGAAGAAATTAGCACAAATTTATTTGGCATTTTTTTAAGCTGATTTTTCTAAGCTGATAGATCTATCCCCTATCTGTCCTCATTATTGTCATTCTAATCTGACAACAAACACTTGCCCTAGAATTTCCATGTTTTCATACATTAGTGCAATTTATGTGCTCAGTGGCAGCCAATGACTTGTCAGGAAGATGCTGCAGAATCTTTTAGAAGTTTCACCCCATGTTGAAAGTGCTCATTTTGGTGCTTTCTGAGGTAATTTTCCACAGAAGAAATTCTTTAAATGCATCTTGTGCTTGCTATGCTTAGTCAATGACAAGGCAGATATTTCTCTGTTATCGTTTACATGTAATAAAATCTATATGTTAGGTAGTTACTCCAAAAGTTGTATTAACTAAAGAGTACTGGAAAGTTTTGTATATTTCATACTTGCAGCTGCTGAAGACAGGATGTGATGTTAACAAGGGCAGGATGGGAAAAGTGATACTGAAGGCCACAAAGTGAGTGGGTGACTATTAGTCTAACAGGTTTCATCAAAATCTGACTGTTCTGCTTAATTTAACAGCAAGAAGTAACCATGTATAGAACTTGTTATTTGCCATCATCAATTAGGACAGGATGCATAATTCCGGTTTAGGAAGTGCTGACACTGGTGAATTGTGAGGCAGAGATGAAATTAGCACCCTGTTCTGCATTCCCTCAGACAAGCTGGCCTAGTTATTTTAAGATATAGGAAGATATTAACCAGTGCAAATAAAAATACCAAAAGGAGTGCTTAAAGTAGCTTCTACTGAGCTGACTGCATTTCCTGTTCTAATTATTTTCACCAAACCACTTCTTAAAGGACTGATGATAGTTCATTCTCTCTCTTTTTTATTTTTTCCCCACACCCTGAATTCTGACATGTGTACATCATGGGTTTGTTCTGGAGAACATCCGTATGGAAATCTTCAACAGTGTTTTGTTTTTTTTTTTGAGGAGATTCTTATTATGTTGCTCAAACCAAATGAAATGGATCTCAAGAGCATAGCCAGATGCCTGGTTTAGGGTGAAAGTTTCACTGACTATAAAAAGCCTTGTTGACTAAAGTAAGTTAAATATCTGAGGCATTTGAGGTGAATTTCCCAGCTATCCCCAGAGTTGCTAATCTATCCAGAAGGAAACTCTTAACTACCCATGCTTAGATGCCACACTGGAAAATCTTGAGTACTACAGACTCTTTGGCTTTATATTGTACTGTGTCCACTCACTACTACACCACACAAGAAGAATCCCATGACCCAACCAAAATCAACAAAGTCACCTAAGTTGGCTGAATGGACTGATTTTTAATTTTACCCTGAGGTATTGACCATTGCGTCAGCTGTTTTGTGGCTGCAAAAAGGCACCCAATCCAATTTTTATGTAAGGGATGTTTTAAATTGAAGATGGCTTCAGATGCATAGTCACTGAGGAAAGTGCGAAGTATTGAAAGTTTGACATTAAGTGTATAGCAATGAGAACATGACTTAAAGAGGAGGTTATGCAGGCAATACAACTCTAGCAGGCTCAATTACAGTAGGAGTTAATTTGATAGGGATCACAGACCTACACTGTAGCCAATTAGTGGGATGAAACTGGAGTATACACAACAAAAGGGCTTGATAATAAGCAAAGTGCTTAGGAACAGAAGCCAAATGAAAATGAAATAAAAGGCTGTGATCCAAAAATCTCTGGTCTTGAGAACATGGGACAGCCTCCAAATGGATGATTATGGCATTTATCACAAGGTACATTGGGTCAAAATACCCATTAAGGTTGGTGCAGAAATTTCATAAACAGAAACTGCATAAAGAAAAAGGTGATTTGGGAAAGGAGGAAAATGTTAATCTAATTTGCTATCAGTTCTCTTGGATCTACAAAGATAACATGCATGCTTATATTCATTCTGCCTATCTGTCAGACCATAATTTCTCATTTGTGTAGGATCGTATTTGCTTTAGCTTTGGTGGTGGTATCATGGCAGAGAGAGGTATTTCCAGAGGCTGGCCCAACCTAGGGTGGTGATTGTACTTTGGAAGTGACCATTTGCCCTGAAAGGCAGGGAGTTCAAGTTGTACCAGATTAGAGCATGAATTGTGGCACCTGGAGTGTGATGGATGTTTGTTCTGGCTGTAAGAGAACCAGTGGAGGGATGGACACTGAACCCGACACGTGGGCACTGCATGGGGACACCACAGGTGGATGCAGTTTCAAGGTGTTATGGAACAAAATAAGGTGTATGCTTTAATGTATAATGTCACAGCATGACTTCAGCAAGCTGCAGATGTTACCAGAATCTGAAAGAGTTAGGATAATAAGGAGTTACAACAGAAAACTTAAACCAGGTTGGTAATACAGACCATTGGCTGACCCTTGTGGAAACTGGCCTAATGGCACAGGGGCACAGCGAGGTGATGAACTATGGAAGCCTCTAGGAAAGCCAATACTCTGCTAAGGAGTGACACTCCAGAAGTTTTGCTGCAGAAGGAATGAAAACGACATTTCAAGGAGAAATAGCATGAGACAAACCCCACTACATTGGGATTAACAATTCCAAGGGTGTCCAAGAGAGCTTCATCAAAGGAAGAGTGTTTGAGATCACGCTGGGGATCCATGTGCTGCGCATTGGAGCCATGCTAATAGATTCATTTTAAGGCCTGAAAAGGCCATTATGATTATCACTTTTGTAACACAAACCAGAGAGCCTTATCTTTTAATTTTGCATTAAGCTGCTAATGTTTATTATATAAGCGTACCAGATGCTTACGCTAAGAAGGCTTCTTTCTAGAAGATTTCAAATTGTGAAGAATTTGCCACCTTTTCCTTTGCTTAAAGGCTTTGTTCCCTTTGTTAGTTGTTTTGTCTTAGTGGCTACCAGCTATTTTGTCATGTTGCACATATTTCCTGCTGATTTAGACATTAATGCATAGATGTCTCTCTCATATTCAGAACTGAGAAAATCTCCATCATGTGATATAATAATTAGATTTTTAACCTTCTTTTGGGTAACTCAGACACCTTATAGAAGTATGTCAGTTAATGTTATTGCCTTTAACAAAAAAGCAATTTTATTACTGATTGTTTGGTTGATAAAACATGTCTGTTTTCCCCAGCATAAAATAAAGAAGTAATTAGTATTAATTAGCATTAATTATATTCTTTCTTACTTTTATCCGTATCTCATCCAATATCAGCCTTTTCATGACTTTTTGTGAGGCCGATGTCAGGCTGCTCATCTCAGCATTATCTTAATCATCGTATTTATGCTTTTTAAAACACTTTCCAGTCATTAACTTTCTTTCAGACAGTGGAGGAAGCAAATCAAACACATGGATGGAAAAATCTGTGGCAGGCATGACACAGTTATTAGTACCTTTATGAAATTCAGCTAAAGAGCTCTTCTGCCATGGCTGAGAAGTTATTCTGGATGTCTGTCCTATTACACAGGTCAACAGTGAATTGTTCCTCACAGAGGAAGAGTGGGGAATCTCTGAATTTGCCATAAAAAGTAGAAAGTTCAAGCCCTGTGATTTCCTTTTAGTTTTCACAGGGACTGTCTTTGGGCTCTAAAAGCCCTTTAAAAAATGAATGTGCCTAGCGTAGAAAGAAATTCTTGCAAGTTACATTCATCTTAGTCTGGATGTTTGGTTTTGCACAAATTGCTTAGAAAATTGTCCAGATTTGGCTGTTAAAAGCCTCCTGGGGACTGAGATTGAGTCCATGTCTGTTGTTGGAAAGGCTCTCCCAGTAAGGCAGCAGTGGTCAGTCCACTTGAAATCAAGCATCAGTTCTTTACCACACGCTCCTCCTTAAACAAAGCCAGTAGTGGGAAGATGCAGGGTCTGTTGATGCTGTTTTATATCAATGCATCAAGTGATTGATACAAATCATTCAGAAAAATTTGCCTGGTATTACTCAAGGTAAAAACTCTTATAACCTGTGTTACTGCCTAGGCAAAATATTCAGTTACAGCCTCGTGCTATATTTCCTAGAAAGAGTGTGGATGCCTAAATCCAGATACTTCCATTTATTGTAAAGAGGAGAAATGATTTACATTTTTTTTCTTCAGATTGATTTTGAGAATCAACTTAAACAAGAAATGATGTTGATAATATTTTCCTCAGTTTGGTGGGTAAGTGCAGATATGTTATTTTTGTATTCTCCTCTGAAATTTAAACTGCAAGTTCATCCATTAAAGGTTTTGACACCTGAGAAATAGTCAGCATCAGATTGACAATATTAATCTAGCAGATTGCAGTTTTCCACAAGGATAAAAAAGTAAAAATAAAAATCTGTGCTGTTTAAAATATTCGTCCAAGTTTATGGACATCAAATAATCTGGAAATGTGCTAATTCAATCTGTAATACTATAGGAACCACTTTAAACATTACTGTCAGTCTAATTCTATGGGCATTAATGTTGATGCTGAATATGGAAAAGAATAGTTTCAGGATGCCTAAAGAGGTAAGCAGATTGTAGTGGCAGAAATGGAGAAAACGCTAGAAATTCTTCCTTATAGGCTCTCCATGGTGAGCTACTGGATTCCATGTCTACCCTGCCTGCTTTAAAAGCTCAGCTGATTTATATGATAATTATCCCTGGCTCCCTATTGATAGGTCTGGGGTGCATGTGAGTCACAGTGTCATTCTGTCTTCTTGTGCTGGGAATGACATGTAGAACTAGATTCTTAATTTAGCCATCTCAGTTAAATGCCCAAGGCTCAGTGAGGTGGATCTCCAGGCTTAAAACTCCCTGGCTTGGTGTCCCTGTTGGCAAAAAGAAGAATGCCCTGATTCAACAAAGCTCAAGAGAGATTTTTTCTTCAGGTTTGTAGACATGTAGAATAGTTTAGTTCAGGAAGCAACTCTGGAGGTCATCTGGAGCATCCTTACAGGCAACAGCTGATGATGGCTCCTAGTGCAAGGTGTGGCTTTTAGTTGCTATCTTGCTAAAGGTTAGGTCCTTGTACAGGTTGGGGACAGGAGAAACCAAAAAAAAAGTCAAAATCCCATTAAATTGGTTGTGACTATGATGCTTATTCACGGAACTTGATGAACAGCATCATGGTGTGATTAAGAAATAAAACCAAGTAATTTTACTTAGAGTTTTCTACATTCAGATAATTTTTAAAAGAAAAACAGCTGAGTTGATGTAATAGTTGATGTACTTCTGAAGGTGAGCAGAGTGGGACATAGTTAAACTAATTAAACAGATCAAAATTAGCACAGAGACAAAGTGTAAAAATAAATGTAATCACAAGGGAAAAGTAATTCTAATTAAATTGTCAGGAAAATGTCAATTAAAAAACTTTGTATTTAAAACTGAGAAAAATATCTATGTAAAAGGCCTTGGGGAGGGTCATTAAAAAGTAACTAAATAAGCTGGGAAAGAACTTATCCACCTTTGCTGCCTGTCTGCAGTCCCAATTGCAGCAGGATCTGGTTAGTCTGAAGTCTTTGGGATTCTACTGCTATGCAAATGAGTAAAAATTTGTGCAAACACCGTGTATCAGTTCCTTCTATGCACAGGCATTTCTCAGATGAACTATTGTTTGCTTTCACTGAACGTGAGTGCTGTAGTATAGGAAACTAACCAATTAGTGATTTTTTAAACTAGTGCTTTAGAACAGCAGAATTAGACCCAAACAGTCACCGTGACTACAGCAGATTATTAGCAAAGCAGCCCAAATACATATTGAAAATATTAAATTGGGTAAAACTACAATGCAGATGGTTGAGGTGCTACAAATGGTGCTGCTTCCAAACTGAGGGATGTCTTCAGTAAATCTGATGCTGCCATAACCCATCAGGAACAACAAACACTGGCTACTGAGAGACTGAAGGAATCAAGGGACTTTATACACAGAGCTTAACAACGCATGTCACCTGATGACACCATTATTCTCTGGTCTTAGGACACTGTCTTCCATATCTCAGACTCTTCCATTTATGACACAATACATATTGTGTCTTACACGAATTGTACTCTGGTGATTCTGCACTTGTGAGTTACTTGTTGCATTTCTTTTCTATAACACAACATAGGAGAGAATTTCTTGGCTCCCTTCCTGGACTGGCTCCAAGGTGTTTTACATAAAAACTGATGTGCCTTTAAGCATTCCATGCACCCCTGGTGTTAAAAAGTCAGCCTAAACCCTGGCAACATTAACTACCTGTTTAAGGCTTTGGATCAGCAGATGAACTGGCAAAAGCCTTTTTAAAAAATCCCTATAATTCTTTTTTTTCTTACTTTTAAAACCAGGTAGGCCTGGAGTTGTGAAGCCCTGTCACTAGAGAGTGGCCACAAGGAAAGCAGCAAGTGCTCACCTGTGCCAGTTGGTGCATATAGCTGCAGGGATATGGTAGCCCTCTCAGGCATTAGGTGCTTCTGCCACTCCAACCAATAATTATAAAAACTGGGGAAAGAATACAACATCCTGAGGTCCAGGCAGTTTGCTTATCTTAAAGTGTTTTGCAGTTTGCAGGCCACTTCTTGAAAATGAGTCTGAGGCGCTCTGACTTCTGCTGCTACTGGCATCGCATCGGTATTTAGAGCTCTTCCTCAATCTCATTTTCCACTTTTCTTAACTTGCCATCAGAAGTCGCCTCTGCCTGATTTTCTTCCTTCCCCCACTGCACTGTCCATGTTTGCTACAGATGTGGGAAGCAGTGGTTAAACCCTTCCCTTCCCTCACTCCCCTTTTTGGTCTGTTTTCAAATAGTGATGCCATTATCTTTTCCAGCAGGGTTGGATGGCATTAGGTATCTCCATTCATTTAGTACATCAGTCAAACCAGTCAAAGAATATATTAGATAGAATCACAACTTTATCTATCCAATACATAATATATCAATGTAGCACAAGAAGGGCTGCTCAAATTGATTGAATTGGGTTTTCCTACAGTGCTGCTTTGTGTACAGTGAGAAATATACTGTATCAAACAATCTACAGGAACAGCAGCCGTGGTGTGACTAATCTCAGCAGTACTAATACTGAATAATCTCAGGAAACTTGAACAGGAGGATCAATGTTCCACTCACTTCATATAAATGGCCTATATTATGAGACACAGCAGATGAAGGTTAGATACTGCTGCATTTAGAGCCTGGCATATATGACATGGGTGGAGTGTACCAAACAAACCCCGATCTCACTAGCGCTTCCAAGTGACCTTAGATCTAAGTGACTAAAACCATCAGTAGGAGTGTAAGCCACCTTAAAATAAATAAACAAATTTGGAAAACAAAACAAAACAAACAAAAACAAACTTCCTTCTGTTGCACAGTATTTCTTACACAGTGATGTCCACAAACATTTTTTCACACTGAACTTCTTGCATCCAACCTTTAAAACAGTAAATTACTCACCTGGGCCAACTGCAGGGGACAAAGTGTTTCAAGACTTCAGGGGACAAAGGGTTTGAAGACTTCAGGGTGATGAGAGATTGTCAACATTAGCCTGCAGAGAAAAAAAAGTCCTAGAAATAATGCTCAGGGGAATATGAAATGGGAACTTCTGCTAGAAAAGGCTTTCAAATTGAGAGAGCTTATTCGAGCTTCCTCTCATGGTGTGGAATTAAGGGTTTGCACGATTTTCTTTTCCAGGTCCTACAAGGCCAGAGCTGGTGGCTTTGATGCACCTTAGCTCAGGCAGGAGGGAAGATGAGCTCCAGGGATTCACCTCCCTGAGGGAGATGCTGTTTGGCACAGTGAGAGAAGAGAGCAAGGAGTAGTGACCTGAAGAACATGAGTTCAGCTCCCAGCCACCACTGCATTTTCAGTGTGCTGTTCTCAGTTGTGCTTCCTCTACAGTTTGAGCAGCTAGTGATAGGTCATTTCTATTCAGAGAGTTCAGCTGTTTAGAAGTTTGTTTATTTGGGGGAATTGTTTGTCGGGTTTTGTTGTTTAGTTTGTTTTCTGTTTTCTTTTACCCTTTAAGCTCTGAAAGCTAACTGCCAAATAATGCTAATTCCTCTTCTGCTCTAATTCTAAGGCTGTTTCAGCATTTTTGTTCTGGCTTCTCCCAACAGCTGTGCCAAGGCAGTGCTGCAGTGGGGTCTGTCTTTTACTGCTTTTTCTTCTTTTCCCCCATGCTAGAAATCACATTGATAGAACTTTTTGATTTAGACCTTTGTTGTCTCAAAGAAAGAGGGAATTATTTATAATCAGAGGGGACCAGGTTTTCATCACTATGGATTGATGCATGTTTTAGAGCATTCACCTTTAAGGTATCCAGAATACAATCTGCTTGATCCTCTGTGGATTGTAAATGTCTAGAGTTGGGCTTCTTTTTTCTTTTTGTCTACTGAGGAAAGCTTTATGATCACTATTACATTATCTTGTCGGTAGTTCTGCGGGACTGGGACCCTTCTTTCTATCAGGAAGCCTTTTCTTTACTTTCGTACCAATAAAGTGATTCTTAGACCAGGGTTCTTCCTTAATAAGCAACTTGAGAATTGCACCTGAACTAAGAAATATTTTTCCCCTCTGTGTGCCCTAAGCTTCAGAATATCAAGGAGCCTACATGCTTTGAATCTAAGACAGAGCTTACAGTCTAACAGCTTTTTTATCACCTTCCATCAAGAAAAAAGCCTCCAGGTGGATTAAGCTGTGTGTGTAAGAAGCTTACAAGGTAGCAGGTGTCAAGTCCCAGTAAAGGTCATTCCATTAGGGCTATTCTCTTCTCAGACACAGCTTTCCTTGTGGCCCTCTGTAAAACTGCCACTGAGACACTGGTGCACTGCTTTACAGAGCAGGGCTGTTCAGCAAAATGCTGAAGTGTGCACAGCATATTTGCCCAGGGATTTTAGGCTGGAGTCTAGCTTCAAGAGTGTGGCCCAGATGAAACCCAGTGGCACTGCTAGGGACTGGTAGCAGGGTAGGAAAAAATGCCTTCCTGTGTTTCCAGCCCAGCCATCCAAAAAGATCCAGATGAGATGGACAGGGTGTTGACAATATGTTGCAGAGGAAATAGTAAGGTGTTAAAAAGAATTAAAAATCAAAATCCTTGTTACATTATGATTGAGGGCCTGGAGTGAACTTGAAACACACTTGATGCACCCCAGTGTCTATTGTTACTAGATCAAAGGAGAAAAACTTGCTGTAAAACTGAGTAAAAATCATGTGACAACTCATTCTGCCAGACATTTCAAGGCATGAGCAGACAGCATTCAGTCAGCACTCTTGGATCATATTTCTGATTGTATCTTCACAAAAACAGGGACCAGAAACAGAATTTCCTTTTTTTTTTTTTTTTTTTTTCACTAGGAATGATGTAACATGAGGAGCCCTGGCCATACACACAAACCTTTTTTACTAAGACTGTGCCTGTGGCTTTGTCCCCAGCTCTAGGCTTATGGGGTGAGCGGGAGGTGAAGGGTAGAAGAGGCCAGCAAGGCACATTGATACTTTCAACATTTGATAAAGCTGCTCTAAGTGACAGTTTGGGAAGGAGAAGTTTGGAAAGCTTAGTTAAACTTGAGCTATTTCAACACATGCTGTATGAAATCTTGCATGCTTACTTAAAAATCAAAGCTGAAGAAGTGACTTGCAGCAAACAGCCACCCTTCAGTAAATGGAACTGGTCCTATGAAAACCAGACTGTACTGCAAGGAAGAAATGTTGAGAAATCTGATCAGAGGAACACAAAGAGAAATGAATTCAAGTGTATCTGTGAAGCAGAAAACGTGCCAGACAATTAGGTTAAGGATATTGCAGAAAAGTCAAATGATTTTGCTGCTTCTGTCTTCACTTCGAATATCTTGAGCAAGTACTACTTTTCAGCTAGTAAAGATGAGCCATTCATTGATTGACATGCCAATAAAAGAAATGTTACAACCAGATGATAAATCATGATGATAAATCATCTGAAAATATATATGTAAGAGTTGTGAAAGAACTTAAAATAGAGGCTGAACCACTGGGGAGAAAGTGCAGTCTTTGCTAAAGTAATCTATTATACCAGAAGACAAAGAGTAGCACAGGTTTATCTATATTTAAATAGGCTTCAGTAGAGATTATGGGAGTTTCCTGGTAGTAAACATTGTTTTGGTACCTGAGAAATTGGTCAAAATAACTTTAAAGACCATGCTATAAAAATACAGATGGTCACAATGTTAGCTCTAGCTGGCACAGTTTCTGCAGAGTTAATATGGTTAGAAGAGATCCACTTGCAAAGTTCTTTGGATTTCAGAAAAATCTTTGACCAGCAGGAAGCTTTACTTCAGGTTTTGTAATGGGCTTTTTCTGAAGCTCAGTGGTGTGAATGTTAACAAGTTATTGAACATCAGCTGATCCAACAGCAATTGACTGTGTACATGCCCTTAGCCTGCAGCAACAGTGGGGAACTTTGAATTGCCTATATCCTCTTTAACAGAAACACTGAGGTTGTGCTTGTTTCTGTGGAACGGAATAAAAAAGATGAATTAAGCATTCCTGTTTACTGTTCTGCAAACACGGGAACTAAGAGTTATTTCAGAAAAGTAAAGGAGAGACAGTGGAAGTGGGTTAAGAGAAATACTTTGTAGGCAATGGGTAAGTAACCTGGTGGAAATTGGTTGTATGAATCCTCATAGGCTTCATTTCTAGGTCAGGTTTAGACATCTCTGTGTAAAATGAAGCCTTGTACATTCACATTAGATGGAGATAAAAACAACCCCGAGGGCAAACAGACCTTCAGGCTTTGGAACATAAACTGTGCTCTGAATAATAGGGTAAGGAGGAAACTTCTCAAGGATAGTGGCTAGGCCCTACCTGCTCACTGGAGGATTTCCTTTGCTTAACCACTGTAGGATTTTGTGTTGGCTCCCTGCTGGAGGAGACTGATCCAATATGACAATTGCTGTGTTTTTTCCTAGAGTGATATAATGACTATCAGTTGAATCATACATTAGATCATGGCACCATGATGGTGTTCTGCTTTCAGTTACTGAACTTGGCATTCCAGCAGCTCCACTGGCTCCTATACTTGTTAAATTTTGAAGTCCCTGTTGATTTGGTGGTGCAATTGTTCATGTTTCCTATAAGCACACTCTTCATGTTGATCCTTCTTGGCAAATGGTAGTGAGCTTGTGAGCTTCGAAGGCTGGCTTGAAAACCGTGAACTCTGAAGGTCTTTTGCCTTTTTTTCGCTTTAAATATTTTATCTTCCAGCCTGGAATTATTCATTGGATTAACGTGTGAGCTGCTCCCATTGGAAAGAGACTGGCTGTGAGGACATTCCCTGTGTTTCTTCTTGAAAGGAGACCGTTTATGTTAGGAGCCACTGTTCTTGCAGCATGGCTGGCTTTGAGAGAGTGTTTCCTCCAGAGACAGACTCTTTGGTTGGGAGCAGCTGCCGTTGGCAAGCCTGACTGGAAGAGATCTTGTCCCCAGTGATTTGGGCTGAGTGGAGACCCTGTTGCAGGGAAGGGCTGCTGCTGGAGCCGGGCCAGAGTGGAGTGAGTGAGCAGGGGAGACTCTCTTAGCAGGAACTAAGAGAGTTCCCTCAGCTCCTGACAAAAGGTGTCCTTAACCAAGGAGGGCTCCATGGCCGGGGGCTGTAGGCTCCCGGTGCCGGTGGCACATCCCTGGGGATGGATCTAATTGCTGGGGTTGCAGTAAGGGCTTTGTGCATGCGGAGTGTTTGTTTGCATTGTCTAACAATGATTTGTATCATACTCAGAGTATGTTTGATTTAGTTTTGCCACTGCTATCATGTTTAATATTTTAGTGCATGTTTAATAAACACAACGAAACCTGCACAACTCACCACCTCCATTAGGCATCCCCTGTCTTAGGAAACCACTTTAAGAGATCCCTTAGGTTTCTCCTGGAGTTTTGTCTGACCTTTAGTAAAAGAGCCCTTAGTCAGGCTACTGATCTTTGCTGCTCCCTTGGGTGGGCTGCCTAAGACAGGTTTCAGTCTGTTTCACTAATAATAATTTGTTCTTCCTATGTGTGAATGCATGTCTGGCTGTTTTTTTTTTCTTTTTCACTTCTGTACTGGAGTCCGTTTTCACTCAGGTGGTCCTGTTCTATTCTGTATTGAGTTACTCGTTAGTAACAATGTATTTCAATTATTTCTTTTCACTTATTTCATTGGGGAGAAAGGATATATCATGCATAATATGGTGTTGGTTTATACACACACAAAAATAAATACACATGCACATTTTCTTTAGCATTTTTGGTGCCATTGTTAATTATTTCACTTCCCCTCTCCAATTTTTTTCCCCGTTTTAGCTTTCGGCGAATGTTTCTTATTATTGTGGATTCTACATGCCTGGGAATTACAAATCATTTTACTTCAAGCACAACCAACTCCTTTTGAATTTTGTAAGTACAAAAGCAGTACCTAGGAATTCAAACTTATATTCATGCTGCTAGCCACTCTTTCTCTGAATACTAAAAGAAAATACCTTCGTGATATAGGCTACAAGTTATCTGCACAGAAAGAAGTTAATACTCTCCTAATTAGATAGAAAGGGAAACCAAGGAATATGAAGGCACCTATTCACAGTTAATTTTAGGCTTTTATTTAGCAGTGCTGACATAGAGACACTGCTGTACCTGTACAGGGCCCTGGAGGATGTGTCAGCTTGAATAAGATGCTGTGCTTCGTGTCAGAGAGCTCCAAGCCCCAGCTGAAGTGGAGTTAAGACTCCAAGTCACCTTCTTGAAGCACTGCTGAGGGTCTCAACTTGGAGCAGAGTATTTCAGGGTAACATGCTTAAGATTTGGCTTTTAACTGTAAGTCTGTGCTCACTTTTTTGTTTGTTTTTTTTTTTTTTTCCTCATATAGAGTTGCCCCAGATTCCCATTGTGTTTAATTTAGTTTTTAATTTACTCTCCCTACCTGCTCTAGCCAACTCAGCCTTGGTTGTTTGGAAGGCATCAGTCTTGTTGTGTCAATGCAAACTAAGCAGAATCAATTTTTATTTTCTTTTTC
>VXAU01002306.1:369115-413129 GCA_013399695.1 Formicarius rufipectus | reverse complement strand
TTAATTTAATTTTATTTTTTTTTTTCTTCCATGCATGGATTTATTTGGTGGTGTTGAAAAAAAGCACAGCAGGAAACAAATTGTCAACTATTTCACAATCTCTCTTTCAGTTGGGTTTAGTTAAGGGATTATTCAAAAGGCAGGAAAAATACGTCTTTAGCATGGTGATTGTTTAAATTCTAAATAAGTTATGATCACACAATCATAGAATGGTTCCAAGATCATCTAGTTCTGATCCCCCTACCACTAGCAGGGATACTTTCTACCAAACCAGGTTTCTCAAAGCTTCATCCAACATGACCTTGAATACTTCCAGGCTTGGGGCAGCCACAGCCTCTCTGGATAACCTGTGTCAGTCCTCACTACCTTCCCAATAAAAAATTTCTTCTGAATATCTAATCTAAATCTACTCTTTCAGTTTAAAGCAATCCCCCCTTGTCCTGTCACTACATGCCCTTGTCAAAAATCCATGTCCAGGAGCAAGGCTCTCTTGGAGACCATTTAGGCGCCGAAAGCCCTCAGGTCTCTTTGGAACCTTCACTTCTCCAGGCTGAACAACCCCAACTCTCTCAGCCTGTATCATAACAGAGGTGTTCCATCCCTCTAATCAACTTCATGGCCCTTCTCTGGGCTCCCTTCAGCAGGTCCACATCCTTCTTATTTTGGGAGGGCCCCAGGGCTGGATGGAGCACTGCAGGTGGGGTCTTGTGAGAGCAGAATAGAGGGACAGAAACACCTCCCCATCACCTGCTGCTCATGCTGCTTTTTGTGCAGCCCAGGACATGGCTAGCTAGTAACCAGACTGTGGGGGTTTTGGTAACTCCAGAAACATAGGCATTGATGCAGGAGTCCACAAATGTTCTTGAGCATGTCATACTTGCTATGCATTTAATTATTTGATTTTTTTTTCAAAGAAGGAACAAAAAAAATCTTTGGCAAAAACTGCTGTGAGTCACAATATAGCTGCAAATCTGTTTTGTGCCAGCAAAGAAGGAAACCAGGAGAGTATCTGAGTGGTGAAACAGCCTTGCTGGTTCTGCTTTGTCTGCAGGGGCTCTGCATAAGCACTTCCCTGGTTCTCCCAATGGCAGGAAAAAAATGGGGCACAGGAAGGGGGAATTGGTTGTGATGTGCATATATACATATGAACATGCAGGTATTTCCACATGAATGAAGCCATGGTGCTTCCTAGAGCTGTATGCACTGTCCCAGGTTAGATTAAAAATGAGTTTGCATATATGTTATGTCAGGATCATTTCATTTGGAAAAATAGAGCTTGAACATAGGAACAGCACACAAAATAAATCTAGTCCCTAGGTTCGTTCCCTCTTTTGTGTCTCCCATTGAAACCCAGTGAATCTCACCTGTAAATTTATAATCAAGGACGGGTTTTGTCAGCTCACTGGAACTAGGAGTATAGAACCACTGTATCATTATTATTTGACTTCAAAGTGTCATCTTGTGGTACCCAAATAAAAGGATGAGCTTGAAGTGCATCTTTGAAAGTTTTGCTCTTTGCCACATAAAGTGATAAAATTTGCTCAAAGTTTGCATCTATTATGAAAACCCCCAGAAACAGGCAAAAGATATTTCTGTTAAATGACCAACCACTGGCCAGACTTGAGGGTAAGACTGGCCTTGAGTGAATTCAATGTTCAGGTTATACTCTCTGCATCTCTGTGATCCCTGTGCACAGCACGCTACATAAATTATTTCTGTTTAGAAAGAACAGGATATACAAAAAGGCTGTGTCTTGGGCAGTAGATGTATGCATCATTTTGCATCCTTTCCTACTTCCTCAGCACCAGCTGGGGCATCGATTATTTGAATCATTGCATATCATAATTAGAATTAAAATTCTTTTATATATATATATATATATGTTTTTATGCTTCAACACGTGGACACACAAGGCACTTGGCTCAAGATTTGCAAAAGCCAGCCATGAGGTTGGAGCCTAATTGAATCAACTTTTGAAAGGCTTGGTTTTTCAGGGCATGCTGTACATCTCATGACGCTCATTCTAGATGGCCGAAGTTCATCTCCTCAGTGCTATTGTTTTCTTTTGACAGAAGGACTCTAAATCCCACAAAAAACTCCTGTGTTTTCCTCACAGAAAGCGAAAACTAAGTGTTTTGTCACGGTTGGTGACACTGATAAGAAAAAGCCTCACAAAGCATAATACACTATCAGAAATTACCTTCCTTTTTTTCCCCCTCTAACACATGTTAAATTAGCCAATAAGCCTTGAAGCTCTGCATACCTGATGATTAATTTATGTTATTTTTGTGGGTGGATTTTTTTTTTTTTTTAAAAAGAAGGTTCCATCATGTTAGATTTACAGCACTGCAGAGTTTCACAATGTTGCAATGCTGTCTTCAATTCAGCCGCTTCATATTGAAATTTCACACACAATAATTGGCTGACCTTCACAGCTATGGCAGAAACTAATTAAAGCTGTAAGGCTTTGCTAGCTATGCTTTTGTGTGAAATGTGAAGTTTGGTGATAATGAAATATGGGGTGCAGATGTTATTGTCTCAAATAGTCTATGTCCTTGGTTCACACTAATGAAGAACAGCAATTATTAAACAAAACGTATTTTCAACCATTAATTATTTGTGTTTTGATAGACTAAATGTCTCAGCAGCAGCTCCTTCTTCTTCTTCTTCACCTCTTCAAAAAGTCATTTAATGTAATTTTACAAGCTAATGGGAGAGTCCCCAGGATGCTACATGAGACATTTACTGCACTGGGAGGGTTGGTATTACCCTCATTCTGTGGTGCATTGCATAAGACACTGCACCACAAATAAAGGAGTTTTTTAAATGGGATGATGTTAAAAATTGGACATTTCATTCCTTTAGACAGAATCTGAATAATGCAATCATTACTGCTGTTGTTAGATTCATAAAGCAGGCAGAGAGGGTATATGCAGTGGGCCATTATGGGTGGATGGAAAGGGGTTATATCCCACAGTCCATCTTTTTCAAGCCTTTAAATGAGTCCTCTGTGACCTGACTTCAGCAGAAGCAGAAATCCATTTTCACTTATGGTCAATTGGCAGAGCTGTTCAGGTGTCCCACTCATTCCTTGGAATGACTGTTGGGGAAAAAATTTTGGTTTTCCCCAATGAGTTGAAATGTGGACTCTGTGTGTGTACCCCCAGCTTTCTCTGTTATGCTTGTGTGTTAGTACTTTGGTTCCATGAATCTGGAGCAGCACTAAGTGTAATGGTTAAGGATCACTGTGATTTGTGTCTTCCAGCCCCCTCCATTTCTGTTCTTTCTTTTCTTCCCCTCTACCTATTGTCAGTCCTTCCCTACGTCATTTCCCCCAGTGCTGTGTGAGTTTCATGAATAGCCAGCTCTCCTTTTATCTGCTGTTATGGTCTGTCTAATGCCAACGTGTTGTGATGCTGTTCCGCTTGAAGGTTACTCTCTGCTCAGATCAGCTGGAGGAAGGACCTCGTGCTTCTTGGAGGTATCCAGCCAGGCCAGCTGCAGATGTGGCTCTTTCACTTTACACTTGATTCAACTTTTCAAGGATGAGAGTTGTGGGATTTGGGGTTTTTGTAGGGGTGTATGGAGGGTGTTGGGTGGGGAGTGGTGGTGGTGAGTTTGACTTGTTTAGGTTTTCCCTGTGATACTCTGCAGCTTTCATGAGCACTGCAAGCAGTACGGGTGCATCTACCAAGCTGGAGTATGTGCAGTCTGAGGTGACTGGATACCTCCAGCTGACATGTACATGTGACACGGTGTGCAGCAGTCATGAATGCTGGAGGTATTGTATTAGTGGGATACTAGAGGCATGGAAGCAATGAAAATCTGGGAGCTGCAATTAGAAACTGCGACCTTCTCCTTCCTAAAGAGCTTCTCGGGATTCAAAACAAAACAAAACAAACAGACAAACAAAAAAAACCCCCAAAACAATTAAAAGGACATCAGGAATAATTCCTATGGGATTTCTTGGAAACAGAATGACTCCAATCTGGTCATTGAGCAGCAGAGGTCTTTCATTAGAGTGATGTTTTGCAAGGGCAAATGATACAAATACTCGCTGTTTTTCTTCAATACTGTTGCTTTTCCTGTGATCTTAGCATCTGAAACATCAACACTTAAGTGATGAAATATACACAGTGATATTAAAAGATGAAACTGCTGTTAGGGAGATAGCATTACATTTTTGCCTATGCTTGAAAATACATGAATATTGTCCTGCACGACAGCCATGATCATATAGAAGAATAATTCTTGGCAGAAACAATTATTTCAGAGTGCTCTTTTGTATAAACATTCCATTGTGGATTTTTAGACAATGACATAAGAAGATAGGCATCTAAGTGCCACATTAATATACATCTTGAATAGATACTGTTACCTGAACCTCAAAAAGAGAGAAAGAAAACTGAAACAGAATTAGAGACTTCTGATCCCTCCTCATTTGACTGGGTTCCAGGAGTTGATTTATTTGATGTTTTCTGAGTAAGGTTCTCTGAAAATCTTAGCACTTTAATACTCAAATATCTTCAGATTTATAACACACATCCTCGACTGGGGCTTTTGCATTCTCCAAATGAGCCAAATGGTAACTTGTTAAGGTCTGTAATAGTGTTGACTTGATTTCCCTGCCCCTGGAGTCGTCCTCTGGGAGTTACTGCCAGAGACAGTCCAGAAATGGTGTCACATCAATTCAGATCCAGGTAGATATGCCCAGCTTGGCTCCCAAAGATAAATCCTGGTCTTGAATGTGGCTGTGGGCTGTCTTAATCAGGCAGGGCTTGCTGTATCCAGGCACAGCTTTCTGTACCCAGGCACTGGCCAAAGGCTGTCTTCAGAGCAGCTGGATGCAGAGGGTATATCCGTCCAGCCCAGCCTTGACCACAGCTGCTCTTGTCCTGCTCTCCCAGAATCACTGTTGACTGCGGAGGGCTTCACAGGTCTTGACTTGCATATCTTGTAGCATCCTATATATGCATATAAAATATTATAT
Organism: Formicarius rufipectus; assembly: GCA_013399695.1. Classification (NCBI taxonomy): domain Eukaryota; kingdom Metazoa; phylum Chordata; class Aves; order Passeriformes; family Formicariidae; genus Formicarius; species Formicarius rufipectus. Next base: position 408,139 of record VXAU01002306.1, on the reverse strand, counting down.
AGACCTTGACATACATGCATGAGAAACAGAGGTACTGTCAGCAGCTGAGAGTCAAAAGTGCAAGGTAAAGAAACAATATGTACTGGTATTTAAACCCTGTTAATATAAAACTGAATTTTACCAGACTTTTACACTCATGTCTGTTCCAGACTTTGATGGCACCTTGGCTGTAGCAAGTTGATCCTTGAACGTGAAGCACATATAGGGACAAGTACAAAGCTAAAGATGGGGATGAGGGAGTGTGCACGTGTGTGCAAACACACACGTGCATGTGAATTACACAACAAGGCAGTTCCCTATTAGTTTCACTTTACAGCTTCTGATGTTTACTGTGACAAATTTCAGTAAGAGGGATTTTGTATGCTGATTTATTTGAGGCCAACTGTATGACATTAATATATTGCATATTTGTGAGTGACCTGCTTTTTGTGACTTTTGAAAGAGAACCTGGCCCAGAAGGGTGAAATTAAATGAGTGAGTCATCTCTTGCACTTAAAATATATTTGAAATCACCAAGAGCTTTAGTTTAGTCTGACTGATATTAAAACTGTAGTAGGAAGATGAAATTCAGTGCTCCTGATGCAATCTGACAAACACATGGAACACAATTGCTTGTAGTAGTGGTGTTTACAAGGTGCAAAGATGTCAGTGTACAGGGTAGAGAGGTGAGGGTTTACAGCTCAGTGAAAAGGATATTCCCTGTGATGTAAATATTTTAGCAAGCAGGACTGTAATAAAGTAAAACTAATGAAAAAGCAACAAACCACTAATCTTCTAATCCTGGTAAATAAATAATTGAGCTTTTAAAAAAAGCCAAAACCCAAACCCCAGAACTATAAAGAAATTACTTCCAATAGTTTGGCAACTTCACTGTGTTACTGTTGTCTTTCTGTTAGTATATATAGATTTATGTGTGTAAAGCTGTTATATACAGGTTTTGCCTTTCTCATTCACAAAGAAAACTAAGAAGCACTGTATAAGTAGGTGCTTCTGACGATGCAAATTTCAGGTCCTTAAAATAATTCCCTGGATTCCTTCTCTGATTGTCAGTTCATATCACAGCTATGGAAGAGTCTGAAGATGAAGCTGAAATCTGCTGATTGCCTCTGTTAGCTGAACTTTTTTGAGTACTTGATCTCTGAGACTCACAGCTTCTCTTTCCTTGAGGGTTTTGACAGTTCCAGGGTTAAGGGGTAGTATCTTCAGAAAGCTCCATTGTGAAGTTTAGTAATTGACACCAATAACATAACAACATTAAATCATCCACTTTTTTTTTTTTTTCTTTTTTTATAGTGGATAAGCCAGTCTGCTTGTAAATATGTTAAAGGATAGAGTGTAGGTGGCAGAAGAATTATGCTACAATTTTAACAGCTAATAAATCTTTATTTAAGCAAGGGACCGCTAAAATTTAATTAGGCATATAAAAGCAGAGATCATTCTAAGGGTAAAAATATGCCAATTCTCACAAGAAAAGACATCTGCTTCATGGAAAAAGAGCAAGCTGAAGTGTACTCCTCTGTTACTATGTCAATAGAAAAGCTTTCATTAGGGATTTCAGGGGTCTAAGTTTAAAGAATGAGGAAAAAAAGACAAAAAGGAAAAAATTTTTTCAAGCTGTGCACAGGGGTATGAAAAACATGCTATCCAGTTAGTAATCTCGCCTGCTCTACTTGCTGGTGATATTGCCAACACAACATCTCTGTGCTTCCTGAAGGACAGCCCTTTGGAAATACCATCTCACCACGTGGTTGCTCATGCTCCACAGCCAGGCCTCCGTACGTGGGTGAGCGGAAGTTTTTTTCAGTATGAGCTGCAATGCCTTGGAGAGGGGTGCTGTTGATGGAGACCTTTGTGCACAGCATGAAATAAATTGGGAGTGGCATGAAAAGTCGGACTAAGTCATTTTGGAAGACGAAAATTGCATTGGACAACACATTGCTCTTGGCGGGTTTGCTCGTGTGCCAGCCAGTGCGCTAGTAGGCAAAAGAGGAATTCCTGATTTTCACATGTGACTTAAGTTATTCCTCTGGTAAGCACAGTGTCCCCATGGCAGTGAAAATAAAGCACCTCTCTCTGGCTCGCAATTACCAACATTTCTAAGGAAAAATCCGTGAGATTTTATACTTTCTAAATCTGTTGGTTTGTCATGAAAAGGCAAAACTACACGGCCTATTAAAAAATCTCTTAACTCTACAAATATGTATGAAGTCAAAACCAAAAGTCTTCTCTAGATTTCGCTTTCTAGGGAGTTCTGTCATGCTTGTGGAAGTTGCCCTGAGTTTTATTGCTATCCAGGCTAAAAAGCCAGGCAGCACAGGCTGTGGAATGGTCTGACTGTGGTGTGCAGCAACCTCAGCTCCTTGAGCAGGAGCATGGCTGGCTGGTCACTGAACCGCAGATGTACATTATTATTGTATAGATGGTTCCTACTCTTCCCTGCGAGTGTTGAAGAGTCTGTGGAGCGACGATAGAGGCTGCTTTTGTATCACCTTGGATAAACATCTCTTCACTTGGCTGTGCTGATTACCTGGAATGCTGTCACTGGGCAGAGCTTTGTACAAGGGAGTGCAGAGCTCACCCCAGGCGCTTTGCTTGCTTTCATAATGTAATTATTAAATCACGAATACTCTTTCATTTTGCCCAACTAGGACACAGTCTTTATTTGACCTTTCCTGCTCTTCCTGTTAGGCTATTCTTCTGGAATCTTTTCATAGCCAACATGAGGTGCTCTTCTGAGGGCAGGCACAACTACACGGTGTAACAAATTGTCTCTGCAAATTGCTGAATCTATACTGAAGTTTCTGAAGGGCAGCTTCTACAAATATCTGTCAGAAACAACAGGGTGCTGCTCATCCAGCTTTAAGGGCGGCAGATACAATGTAGATGACCTTTTAATTATGGTCACCTTGTTTTCTGTGTTTATTTGATTTATGCAAAACTGTCTAAGGACAAGCTCTTATCTTAACATATGTTTTAAGCCTGTGTTTTTCCAAGTGAGGGATACCAGAATGTCATAGTGCATGTTATCTAAAATGCCTTCTTCTCAGCAAGGGTTATGTTTGTGTTGCTGCCCATTCATCTTTTTGTTTTCCCCGGGAACATGACACAACCCAGCAAAACTCATTCCGTGGGGCAGACCCTTTTAAATGCCACATACTGTGTGCTCTAGGCAAGGGTAGTCACAACTTGGCTAAGGAAGGTGTCTCTTATGTCTCAGCTTTCAACATTAATTTGTTCTGGCAAGAGTGCCATATGTACACTGAGTTACTCACATTCATATAAGGAACTGAACTTGTGATAGGATCTAAACGCTTTCCGTTTGAATTGAACATACATGTTCTTGGATTTGCCTTCTCCGGGGCTAAAAGGAACGTACCAATTTCATATCTCCAGTGCTTCCAGTTTTTTGAAAAATGAAAGAATGTTTTTAGTAATACTTGTGCATGCAGCATGCAGGTTTACACATAAAATACTAATTCTTGTGCTCAGCTGTCTTGATTTTCTTTGTTCTATAGGGTAGACAGAGCTTCTGTAGCTAGACTGTTTTGCTTACAATTTTGACAGTTAAGGTATGGACATAAATCATTTGGCTGAAGAAAAGCTTTGGTCTCTAGTGAACTTACAATGTAATGTGAATAGACTCCTGTTACTGATGATGCAAGACCAAAGCAGATATTTTGAACTAAGTATACTGGACAAAGTGGGCCACCTTCTGCCTTCTGTTGCATCCGCATGATCCCATAGTGGCCTGCTGGACAGATGGTTTGGTTATGACATGGTGAATTGCAAAGATTTTTGTTTCTCTAAAGTAATTGTTTGTACAAATCACAGGCTTTGTACGCGTAAAATTCCAGCCAGATGTCAGGGCCAGAAATGAATCATGTCACCACAAGTCATTGGTTTTGCTGGGAACTCTGGTGATACCTATCACGACTCACAGTCGGACACGTTAAGTGGGAACAGAGGAACAGTTCCCTCAGAGCATATTTCTCATGTTTACAGATCTATTCTGCAATTCTTAGTTTATTGACACAGCAACCTGAATCATTCACAGCATTCGAGCTGAAATCTTTTGGACCTAAAATAGTTGAGGCTGCTTGTTTTATCCAACGCGGACAGTTTTTGTGTTAGTTCCTCCTCTCTCTCTCTTTCCTCATGTCCCATATATTCCACACATCTTTCATATTCTCCCTCTACTCATACCTATAGCTCATGCAGGAGTAATACCTGGAACTCTCCTATTTCTCCCATATTGCTTGTCCCTTGCATTCTTCACTTATCCCAAGGAGGGCTGCAAGAAAAGGCATCTCTCAGGTTTTCACGGAGGCATACTGTACAAAGCAGTGCTGAGATTTCCTCGGAGAATCTAGGTAGCCATGGGTGGGAGTGGGGTGGATAGGCAATACCTGACAGATCAGAGAAGATTTTAGCACCTTCCAGAAAAAGATGTCTGCAAGAGAGCTAGGACAGAAGCTGAGGAGAAACACTACTAGCAGACTAGCAGAGGGGTAACTAAGGTTAGAGATGACGTCAGTTAGAGTTTGTGTAGCTCCAGGAAAGATCTGTGCAATTGGAGCCCATAGGAAAATGATAACCACGTGTGGAGTCTTGGGAACACAGGACTGGGCTGTTAAAAGTCACGGCAGAAAAGCCATCGAGGAAGAAGGAATATTGCAGGAAAGGTGGTACTTGAGAGGGGTGGAAAAGGAATGCAGAGGTGAAGGTGAACTGTTGTGAAGAATACATGGACATGCAGTGAAACCTAAGGCTGGAATCAGTCCTAAGGGATACTTAATATAAACTGTGGGAACTGCGAGTGTTACTTAGCTTTGAGATTTGGATGTGCATCCCAGTCTACTCCTGGCTTTCTGTTGGGATGAGATGCAGGAATCTTTAGGGAAAGCCCAGAGGTGAGCTGTGGGTGGCATCCCTTGGCACACAGGAAGTTTCCTCCAGGTCTGCCCTCTTGGAAGTCAGGACTGCAGCACAGCGTGGAGCGGGGTTGCTCATCCCTTCCTTCTCATGTCCTCAGCCTGAGGGAAACAATCATATCCTTCCATCCCCTTTCCCACCAGACACCTTCCTGAATGATTCCCAGGCCCTATTCGTTTTTCAGCAGTGTATGGGCAGTGCTAAACAACAGACAGAAAGCTTGGGCTGGAGCTGTGTGGAAAACTTGTCAGATTAGTGATAGATTCTGGCTCTGTTTTTAAATAAGTGCCTCCTGCTTTCAAATAAATTGTGAGCAGATCCACAGCAGAGACAAAGCCATTTCGAGTAAAGCAAAGGCCTTCTGTCAATAGTGGCTGAAGGATCAGATCCCCCTATTCCTTGTTGGCCTGTAGCTCTGAAATGCTGGTTTTTTGCACTTCAGTCCTTTCAGGAGTGAAACTTTGAAAAGGTTATGCATCCTGAGAGCAAATCAGAATCTAAATATAGGAGAAAAAAAAATAGATTAGTTGTCTAGGTTTTGAGAACCGCAGATTATAACCCATCCCCTTCAGCTGACGGCTCCTGCTGACTAACAGACAGGCACAGTATCCTGTCTTCCCCCTCCCTCCCCAAAGTCTGCTGCTGCCACTTCTCTTCTTGTAGAGGACAGCCAGCATAAAGGACAAAAGTTGAGAGGAGAGATGTGACTCTAGTCCAGTAATATGATCTCTTTACAGCTCTATTTCACAAAAACTCCTTCCCTTTTCCTGTGGTAACAGAAGGGAATTATTTGCTACACATTCTTTATTTAGGTAAAGGAATTAGGGGTACCAGTATTTAGAAGTCAAAGAGGTGAGAGGCTAATTCAGCCTTTTATTAATCTGTTGTTGAATAGAGTTTTGCTATTTCTATGACACTAGTAAGTGTTTGAAGGGATATTTGACTCATTTTTTTACCCTTGTAATACATAGGAGCAGTAACTGGCTAAGAAAGATCCCTAAGCCAGCACATGGAGCCCCTGTTTATATGGTTCAAATAGCAATTTCTTTTCTGCCTTGTCCACAAAAATAAACAATGAAAAAAAAAAAAAAAAGAAGTGTCAGTAACAACATTTTGCAATTTGGAAAAAGGATTTGAATTACAAGCAAACTTAACCCCATTGCACATTACACCCCCCCAACCCAAAATCCAATTTAATTTCACATTTCTGGCTTTAGTTGCATACAGCTGTGCTGTAGCTTAAAACAACTAATATTTTTTTTCACATTTCTTTTTTTTTAATATATTTTTGGTTTACAAGAACTATTATTTGTTTGAACACATCTTGCAGCACATTTTCCTGTTTTAATTTATCCACAGAATACATAAATAAGGGTTTCATACTGGGAATTTCTGCTGTGAATTGTATTTGAGGAATGCTTTAAAGGCAAGCTGAACAAAGTGTTTAAGATGTGTTCATCCAATTTATATAGAAGTAGAAAGGAAATTTGCTGCCTCAGAGTTTTATGCTTATTAGGAAAACATTTGGTTTTCTGGATGGTCGTATGTCAGGGTGTCATTTGCTTCTTGAGTGTACTATTGGCATCTCAGTGTATCTCAAATTTGCGCTGGATTAGAATTTGGGGAAAATCTGTGAGAAATCCACATATAATACAAAAACCAATACAATAACCATCCATCCCTTTAATCTCAGCTGTCCAGGCTGTGTCGTTTTTCAATACTGATCAGAAATAAAGGCTCGGAGCCTAGTTTAGTCTAGGAAGCTTATCCCAGTTAGGAACTTGCCGCGTTTGGGGCGCTCTGCTGTCGCTGCCTGATGGCACAGAAGGGTCTGAGCCGTGGGAGCCCAGCAGGGGGTAGCCAAGCACTGGTAACGGAGGAGGCCTCCAACTTTGGAGTATCCTTCATTCTAAGGACAGCGGTAGTGAACACGCACTCTCTAAACAGCTTTTGCTTCCTGAAGGCTTGGGTTATTTACCCTGACGGAGAGCGATGGTGCTCTGTTCGCTGGGAGAAGCCACGGCGCGGGAATTCACCGAGCGGAGGAACGCGCTTGCTTTCTCTCCCCCTCCCCTCCCTCTGGAATGTTGAGATTTTAGATTGCTCAGGTGAACATTCCCCAGCTAAATCCTTCGAAGGGCAAACAGGAGGGGAAACTGTTTTCTTCTGATAAACTACTGTATTTTTGGAAGTGTTTGCATTTCTTGGCATAGAATACATCGCTTTTTTTATTTATTTTCCTTTCTTTTTTTNTTTTTTTTTTTTTTTCTTTTTTTTTTTTTTTTTTTTTTTCCCCTTTTCCAAAGCTGCTTGCCAAACGTGTACATAATTTGCTATGCCTATGGAGTTGCATCGCTAAGTGAGGAAGCTGTGCTTTCCAAACAGAGACTGGCAGCTGGCAAACATAAAATATCTCAACGTTGGCAAAGTCACACACACACACACACACACACACACACACACACACACACAAAAAAAAATAGACACCTGGTTTTAAAAAATGCAAAGGCTGGGTCTTCATTTAATGCAAAGCAACTGATCTTGAGCCTATGCTCACTTGTCACAACTGAGAACTTGGTCCCACTGCTCCATTCCACAGAATCTCTCCGTGGATGGAAACTGAAAGCCTGGATTCTGCCATCAGCCTGGAAGAACGCTGGAGAATATTTCTCCCTTTCACTCCCACCCCCAACAAAATAATGGGACTTGGCTGCTGAGCTGACATACTGCAGATTGCAGGGATGTAGCTGCTTATATTTAAAAAAACAACTACCCTTCCCTTGCTCTGCACCCAGGCACGCCGGCTTAGATCAAGAGTCTGCCTTGGTAGGCACTGTGTCAACCAGGCTTCTCACAGACGGCGTGGAGGCAGACAGTAGTCCCAGAAAAGGATTATTAGGGATCGCTTAGATGCTTGTCTCAGGCTCTGCTCGGCATGACTTTGATGGCCCAGTCTTTGTTTCTGGCCTCTGCTCCTTGTCTCCCTCCTCTCAGAAGTGCTGCATGCACGACTGCTGCTCTCTGGCGATGGCCAGAGCTGCAGAGGCTCTGGAGAGTGGGTCGGTTCAAGTTTTGACTTGAGAGATGGAGGAGGGGGGAGGAAGAGTTTCAGCCTACAGAGAAGGTGGAGAGAGCAGCAGCAGAGCTGGTGGGAGCTGTGAGGTCTGCTGGGAGAGTGAGGCCCCCAGGGAGGGGACTCTTGTCTCCTGCGGCATCTCCATTTGCCCAGGGGAGAGGTAGCAGGGAAAGGTACCCCCACTCTCCAGAGCCTCTGCACCCTGGAAATGCATTGGTTCCCTGTGCAAAAGTCTTGTGCTATGTGCATGCTGGATGGCAATATGACATATTCTTTTGTCATAATTATTGAGGAAGATGAAAATGCTTATTATAATTCTTCTCCTAAAATCAAGACATTACTGTCTGCACAGTATAGGAGGTAATGTCCCTACCCTTTTATGTAGTGTATATATATATATTTCTTTTATTTTAGGAAGCCACTTTTGAAGGGGAAGGAATTCTGTTTGATACCTGTTTAAGTGAAGGTTAGTGTAAAACCCCCTCAATTTCCTGTAGCCCATACTTACCTATGCCAGGCTGCTCCTGTGTTGTTTCCTTTGTTCTGTTTCCCTCAGTGCAATGAACCCTTACGTTATGAGTTTCTGCTGTAGTTTTAACCTCTAATATGCAACCATTACAGCTTATCTCGTCTCCTAAATTACTCTAAAATCCAATTATAAAATCCTCTTTCCCTCAATAGCACACAACTTGCTACATTACTGAAATGCTGGGTAGCTCTTTTGTTTTTTCTAAATTAATAATAACTACCATTTTCCGTCTGTTCTTAGTATGGAATTCTTTTATATCACTCTTCTGCTTTCCCATAATCCATATTATGATTCTTTTTATGTGCTAGTTATGTTTGGAAAAAACAAGAAAGACTTTAAAAAGATGTGCCAATCAACTTCTGCATATCAAAATATAACAATGAAAATCCTTAGTGGAGACTTAGGCAGAAAATTCCTAACAGTAATGTATCCTGCCAGATGAAAATGAAAATTCATCATTTGGTGGAACATTTATTTTGGACAAGAACAATTGTTACTTCAACCCAGGTTCTGATGACTTCAAAATAAGGATCCTGAGGTAATGTGTCCAAAGAAATGCAACAGGGCAAGTGAAAAGCTTTATATTTGAATATTCAAAAATATCTGTGTCTTACCAGCATGGTTTCCAAATTTCTGGTAGGCTTTGTTTTTTTAAAAAAATTGAATTATAAAAATAGATATTATTTACTTTGGAAGTTTACTAAACATATGTCCTGAATTCCCGTTTTCAAAATGCCATAGTCTCCATATTAATAGCCCAGGCATTGCTTGTGTCCTGACACTAAATCTTTTGCTCTTAGAATATTAACTATGTTGATAAAACCACTAGCCTGTTTTTAATAAACTCTCCACTACTATAAGCATTTTCTGAACCCCACTGTGAAGATCTAGTGATAGAAGAGATACAGTGGAAATAAAGATGCACCATGTGAGTTTGGGTGAGATTTTCCAGAAGGACATGTCAGTGGTAAATAACATCATCACTTGGTCTCACACGAACACAGATATGTATGTTCCTTTACACACACAATCCAATGTTATCTAGTAATTAGTCCAGTCTAATAAATTAATCAAGGAAGGAGTGCACACCAATGTAAGAAGGCTCACATTGTTTTTGCTTACAGTGGCCATCAAAGTTATGAAAAGCAATCCTCCATTCTATGCTGAATTTAAGTATGTGATAAGTCTTCTATCTAACAACTGAGCAATACTGTCCTGAAGAGCCTGGAACTGCTGGGCTTTTACAAGATCCCATCCTGAAAGTTATGTCCCCTGGAATTAGACAGATTTTTGCAAGTTTACAAGGCAAGCTGTAAGATCCCCAGGCAGCTATAACTGTGTGTATTGTGGGATCCCAGTCCACCATCCTCACATGAACTTTTTTGTCTTTTTGTAGGAATTGTATATGTAAGGATAAGAGCGTTGATAGTACTCTGCTATTTCTCTCATCCTATTTAATTGGAATGTAGCACTGAAAAAAGGCCTCAGAGTCTGATTTCTATGGGGGAATACTTGGCTTGTCCATCAGTTAAGTGAATGGCAAAACTCCATTTAGATTCAGAGGGGGCTGACTGGACCCCAGGCCAGATCCCTTTGGTTGATTGCTGCTCACAGCTCCATCCTCTTTCCCAAGAGTTGAATGAAGTACATTAAAACATTTTGATGCTCAGCTTTTTGGGCTACTAATTTATTGGTTTGGTGTGCTACAGTTCTCATACATTTGGTGCTTTGAGGTTATGCTTTTTTTTTTTTTTAATGGTACCTGCTTCTTAAGTGATCACTTCTTTGGGCTTGGGAAATATTTCACTTAATTTATTTTAGGTCATGACAAATAAAGCTGTCTCAGCAGGGAGGTAGAAGACATTGAATATATATTTATATTTTAAATCGAATTTCAAGGTAACATTTAGGTGAATAATTATTTACTGTTTTGTTAAATGCTGACATATGTGACAGAAATCATGCATTAGTACAAATGCTTTTCTGTTTTGAATGTCTCATTAGTTGCTTTGTAGGGTTGTACTGCTTTTTTAAGGTTCAGATTCAAAATCTCTTCTGATTTCTGCTGTTTGGTTTTTGGCAGTGGGCCAGCTGCAGATATGCATAATATTTCACTGTTAGACCTTGCAAACAGAATATCCTGCTGTGCTAAAGAAAACATTGTGTTTCTTACCACATGAAAATAATCCATCACTTTTCAATCAGCGCACATGCATATACTGGTGTGCACACACACACACAAACCCTCTACCTGCTTTTCCCATCAGACCCCAGAAAAAATTAATGTCTGTGATGTGAAGGGTGGGCTCTTTGTACTTGATCCATTAAAGTACAAACTAATCAAAATATATCTAGCATCTGATTTGCAAAACGACTTGGAGCCAGAGGCACGCTGAGGAAATAGACCATCTGAAGACCTCTGCGACCTTGTTCAAGTAGCAGTATCTTTTTGTTTGTTTTAAATGTTACATGGAAAGTGAGAGCACAAGTTTAAGACAGCCTAGAACATCCTTTTGCAGAGGTCACCAATGCTACATGGAATGCTTTATACATAAAGAGGAGAAAAAAATATATATTGTACAACCTGCAAAATACACATTGACTTATTTAATGTGTGCAGCTGATCAGTAGTGAAGATTTCCTCCCTGGCAACAGACATATTGCACAGGAGGAACCTTATTCATGGTAGAGCAGAGGATCTGTGGGTGCATGTGCACAGGCTGTGGGAAGAATAATGCCAGTTCTTTCTTCTTGTTATGTTGTGCCAGATATTACTGTGCATTTATGACTCTTCTGTGTCACTGAAATCTGGGTGTTCATCAAGGACAGTGGTATCTCAACAGTTTCAAGAACAGGGTTTAATCAAAAGAATAATTTAACTACCATACTCCTCTGTACTGAGTATCCCATGTTGTTTACTGTAATTCATACTTTGTTTACAGGCAGACAATATATTCCACTCCAATATACAAGTGCTGAATCAGTAATCAGTGAAACTACAGATATTTAGGGTAATACACGTAGTAGAGTAACTGTAATGTAGTCCAGCTAAGTATTTAGGCACCTAACTTTACAGCCAGCAGGAGTTATGTCTATATTTCTTCTGTTTAAATGCTACCTTTCTCTTCTGGATGTAATCACTGTAGGATGTCTCTACATCAGCTGTCATGACTAAATTAAGAGCCTGGAGTTGGGTGGGAAGAATCATGATTACTTTGTGGAAACTACCTTTCTTTCTTCTTCAATCTTCAATATTTTGCTGAATGAAAGTGGATTAGGAAATGTAACAGAAATAGGGCATAGTTTTCATGCCTATTGGTAATGCATCAACCAAATGCATATGGACCATTCAGATAGGTAAGATCATGGGATCTTGGGAGGATTTTTTTCACTGTCTTTGCAAGGTCTTAATATTTTTGTCCACTTGTGCCTTAAACCTGAATTTAAGGCAATAGGGTGTAACAGATGAAAGAAGTATGTAGCAGGCAAGTTTTAGCAAAGGGAATGAGAACTGGGGAATCATCAAGGCTGGAGGAACCCGGCTTTTAATTTCTGAACATTCTTCGCTGCTGCCCTTTAAGCATTTTCAGTCATGCATTTTTAGACCATTGAATTTTGAACTTCTGGTCACCCCTTTCTTCCAGATGTGAAAACAACAGCTTGTCAGTGGAAAAAGGAGTTCTCAACAGAACTGTCAGAATGCAATTTGTGACATGAGTCAAAAATCAGAGGTCTACTTTGTTGCCATGATAACACTTGATTAAGATGACTTACCAGGCTGTCAGCTCAGCAGTTTTGTTGCCAACCACTTGTTTTTTACTTCCTCAGTTATTTTTTTGTTCTTTATCTAGGTTTAGGAGATTGAAAATGGATGCAAACCATTCTGATACCCAAATAAAGCATGAGAACGTTTGGCCAGCCTTTTCAGGATTGTTTTTCTTAAAACAAATTACTTTCATTGGAGTCCTTCATCTTTCAGCTCCATTTTCAGTTGTCATTTTAAACATGGAGTTTTAAGAAAGAGAACATGGAGAGGGCAAAAAACAAGATAAGGCTAGTCTAGTGATTGAAGCAGGGGATATCTATTTTCAGGAAAACCAACTCATGTCTGACCTTAACAATACAGTTACTCACTTTGTACTGACCAGTTTACTCATCTGTGAAATATATAAAATAATTTATGACAGACTGATTTTGGTTGAAATAATCAGAAAATATGCATTTGTAGAAAAGACAAGAAACCTTTGTCAACATTTTTAAATGTAGAGATACAAACATTTTTCACTAAACCAAAATTGTCTTACTTTTCAGAGGTTCTTACAACTCCAAGTGGAGTCAACTGAAGCTGTGGTCACTCCAGAATAAGAATACTTTGTGGTGGTTTTCTGGTCTTAAATTTAAATGAAGTTTTGTGCAATCTTCAAGACATTCACCTAACTTTCCATGAGTGAAGAGAACAATTTGTTTTCCACACATACACTATTCTTACACTGTAGAAACAGAATTGCTCACTGATACAGGTATTTTTCAGCTTATCACTTTTCAGAAAGTTACCTCTTTATGTGCCTGCCTCTTCAGTGTCTCCTCATCTCAATTACAAAAGCATCTGAGCAATTGTACCACACATGAAATGCCAGGAAATTTGAGTGCACTGTTTTTACATGTGGAATTATTTGCATTATTATTTTTCACAGCTGAATATTTTCATTCAGAAGGAGATGAAGAATGATGTTAGCCAATCCCAGTAAGTCCTCTTTCACAATGGCTCACCTATTTTACCTCAAGATTTCTGACAGCAAAATTTTTTATCCTGTTAACTCAAAGGCTCCATAAAGAAAAGTATAAGGGAGGATGATACATCTGGCATGTAAAATACTGATCAGCCACATTGTTTGTGTTAATTCCATGTACTACAGGGTAGAAAGTCCTGCCTAAACCGCTTTACTGTTAATCCCTTGTTGTTGTGAGAAAAGCCAGTTTCACCCTTAGAAGTGAATGTGGACCCTTTCTTTGGCTCACAGTCACTTCAGCAATTCAGCATCCAGAGGAACTCTCCAAGTTTTTTCCTTGTCCAGAAGGCTAGACAGGAGGGACTTTGAGGGCAGTGGGAAGGAAAAGGAATAATGAGGAGAAAGGTGAGGGGACCTTTTATTATTTTCTCTGGGGAGGGATGGAAGAAATAACCTGAGTCTCCTGGCAGAAAGAGTCTGGGGTCTGTGGTGGCAAACAAGTGAAGAAGCTGCTGCTGAAGCATGATGAAGAGCAGTACATATGGAACCTGGTGATCCCACTTTGGATCACCAAGAAACAGCTGATGTAAAAAGTGAAATACCAAGAGTTCCCTAGTGACAGGCAGAGAAACGAATCAAAAATAGCCAACATTAAAGCCAAATTTGGGATTGTTAAAGTACCACAAAAACTAAAAGAAGCAAGTGCAGTTCCAAACATGTAGAAGTTCCAGCAGGCATCCTGTGGAGGAAGCATCCGTCAGCAGATTGATAGGGTTTTTTCTTCTTCTTTATTGACCATAGCAGTGTTTATGCAGGTATTTTCTACGTGTCTTATATGTGTATTAGTCAAGAAGAGGAAAGCAGTGCTCAATGGCCCTGTATGAAAACACTCAGAGCAGCAGCAGCTCTCTTTCCTTTTTCATAAGGAGACATTGTGACCAGAGAAGGATTTCCAACTGGAAGAGGTGTTGTTAACAAAGAAGCTCTAGCTAACAAGTAAGAGATGAGAAAGAAGAGTAATTTAAAGGGATGCCTCCAGCACAGTTTAAGATTAATGTTCCTCCTAGTTTATCTCATATTTCTTCCACGGATGATGTTCCAGCTTATTTGTATGGTTAACACTGGGAGTAAAGAGCTTATGAGGCATGGAAGAGCTCCACAGAGTCTGCTAAATTCTTGCCGTAACCACTGCAGCAGAGGGGGAAAACCCACCTACCAGATTCTCCACGCATTAACACCAGGGTAAATGAGAGGTTAGACAGGTTGCCTGGAAGGAGATGCTACTGCTGCTGATCAGCACTGGTGAAGCCAGGCCACACTTGTGCATTGTGGGATGGAATTGTGGGTGTGCAGCCATAAACTGGGGAGCTGCTTCAGTCCTTGTGGAAAAGTAGATTCTGAGTGAGCTGGGAGGAAGAGTTGGTGCTGTGGCATGCAAGGGTGACCTCTTACTGCAATGTGTTCTATGCTGAAAGGAGTCTGCTGTGGCGAAGGTCTGATAAAGCAGATATGCTATAACTATGTGCTCAACTTCTTGGTGTAATTACAGATATTCTAAACTATCTATTGTGCATGTAATTGTTAAAAACTTTCTGTATTTTAGTTCTTTGTGCTTGCAGTGTTATTTGCACCCTTCAGTACTTTGAGAAAAATGATTGTAATTAACAAATGACAATGTGCAGGTGTTGGTACTTTATTTTCAAAAGTTATGCCCCAGACATAGAGAATTTGCACTAAGTGTTGGCATCAGTCAGATGATCACTACAGGCCTGGCAGGAGACTTCTATCCAAAGAATGACAGTAAATTATCAACTTTAAAGGTACATTGTTTGGGGTATTTTTTTCTGACCCTTATTTTGTAAGAGAAAGTGTATTTGGGGAACAAGCTTGTAGAAAGAAATATATTTTAAAATATTGTAATATTCAGTACATTATTACCTGCAGAGCACTATTTTTCTCTGAAAGCAGAATCAATTTAACAGAAGACTAAAAGCCTGTATACGTATTTTCATCATGAGAGTCACCTGCATTTGGGCAGATATTCAGAAACTCTGTAGTAGCAAAATAGATCCTCCTGTCCGTCCCTTCTGGTACCTTTCACAGTGCTTTGTCCAGTTGTAAATCAAGCAGTCAAAGAGAATATCATCATCTGCCTTACTAACAAATCTCCTGTTCCAATATATATTTCCCTGTCAGGATTCTTCTTCACCCTCTGTTTTCCCTGTTTTATTTCATCCCATTACAACTGTTTGCATTTTAGTTTAGCTTAGCAGTCATCTGCTCTCTTTTTTTTTTCCTTCCATCATCCTCACTTCTTCCTGTGGCATCAGTCATTGTTTCTGGAGGAATAAAACTACAGCTGCATGGGATATGTAGTGAAATTCAGGGTTTGATCATTCCTCAGTCACACCACTGAAGGGAACATACTTTGTTATTGAGATCTAAAAAAAAGTGTTAAAATATTAAGGGATTACATTGTACTTGCTAGAGCTTCACCCAGAATGATCTTACAGACGTTTCTTTTTCCATACTAGAGGTCCAAGGCTTCCTTCTTTCCACATTAACTTTGGCTACAATGCTGGAGGTGTTATTTTCTCTCCGCCACACAGTGTTCAGGTTTCTTTTAAATGAGATTTTAAAAGGTACCTTTCCCCTTCATGTATAATTTGGTAAAAGTTTGTATCAATGCTGACATTTTTTAATTTTCAACCAACTTTGAATTTTTGCACTTCTGAATTTGTGCATGAAAGTGTTAAAACCTTGCCCATTTAAAACAAAGAATCCCTGAAATCATATGTTCTTTGAATGTTAAATTTACTTATGTGTAGCAGATTGACACAAGGCTGAACATTCACCAGAAATCTTATGTTATGTTTTCTGATTTACTGTGAATCACTTCACATTTATAGTGGAAGTACAGATAAAATCAGATCCATAACGCTCTGATGACTGTAAGTGGTCTGTTTAGCTGCTTTTTAACAGACAGTTGAATCAAATCATTTTAGAAGTCCCATTCCAAAAAATGTTATGAATTTTCCTTTCTGTCTTCCACTCTCTCTCCACTGCTGTGCATTTCTTGCTGGTTAGAGCAAACAGTGTGCTCAATTTGGCCTGTTACTGTGTCATTGACATGGATGTTTTATTTACTGAATTACATTTGTGTTTGAGGTCTCCTTTATTTCCAAAACATTTTCTTAAAATCTTGCCCACATTAGGCATCCTACTTTCTCTTCCTATAAAGCATTTCATGATGTGCTGGTCCAGTAGGAAATTTTCTTATAAAGTCTGGCAGGAGCTGCCAATACTCTGGGCTTTTGGGGCAGCAGTGCAAACTTCATTGTCTGAGTTGTCATATCCCCTTTCTATTCACCTGCTGTGTTTTTATGACTTAGGAATCACAACACCTTGTTTATGATGACAGTTTATTGTAGAGTAAGAATATACCCAAAAATATTTTTTCAATTATGGCAATAAAATATTAAAGATTCTGCATAGGATACAGGCTAAGGAGAAATGGAGGGAATGTAATTCCCCTTGAGGAACCAATGCAATTAGTTTAATAAATACAGGGAGCACATTAATTAGATTAATAAATTAAGAGAGCTGCTATTTGTCAGTGGTTGATTAGAGCCAGCTTTTTGTTTGAGTGTTATTTGATCAAGAAGGGCAGGTGTTTCTGCAATAGGTATTACTGTTATTCTTGATTTTTAAAAAAATGTATCACACTTCAGTATCTTTCCACTTTGAACACATAATCATTTATAAATTTTAACTGAATTCTTTCCTGGGTTCCCAAACCCCAATAACTAAATATTATGTACAATGATACTGCAAAAATATCCATATTGGTTGCAAAACTGTTATTAGATGTAATGTTCCACTGTTAACAAGTGAAAAACCCACAATCACTTTGTCATTCTGCACAATAGGGAAAATTCAGTGCAAGCCAGGCCATTTGGCACTTCCAACTGGCCAGAATTTAGTGGGTTTGATGTGTGTGCAGAAAGCAATCAAACAACCAGTTTGGTACTTTGGTTCAGGTCAGTGAGTGTTGGTGCAGCCCCACGGGCAGGCTGCAGGTGTGCAGTGCTCAGGTAAGTGGGTGAACTAGTGGCAGTTTTGACTCAATTAACATTGAGCTGAACCTCTCAGTTTTTCTCGCTTGTCAGCAAGTAAATTACCAGGGAAACACCCCTACAAAATAAGATAATTCACATACCTGCTTAGATATACATTTGAGTACACATTAAATGGAATACTCATATATATACTGAAAAATCCATTTATTTTAGCACCAGTGAAATCTAATTACAAAGTGATATTTAAAATAATTTCTCAGGTTTTTTTAATGGTGGAAAAACAAACCAAAAAAAGGGATTGTTTTGAGGAATGTTTCTTCTTGTGTTTGTGTTGTGCAGCTGAAACCTGTCCAAGAAATTAGTTATAAACATGCAGTTTTACATAGGTGTTTATTTCTGAAATTCTTCAATTCTGATCTGTGGTCAAAATATCAGCTGCCTGCAGAGCATTTGATAGGGGCCTGGGGAGAGCAGTGAGCCTTTCTGAGGTTGGCCCAGGAATGCTGCATCCAAAGGAGATTGGAGACAAGAAAGAAAAAGCAGTAATAAAGTTTGAGTGTAAATCACATCAGTGTGATCAGCACTCAGGATGCTCATCACCTGGGGCAAAAATGCCCCCCAAAAATTAAAGTGGAAAAGACCGAGTCCCACCAAGTCATAGCATGTGACCTTGTTGTTTTATTAACTTGGGAAACAATCAGCTCATAGCTGTGGTTGGTTTATACTCCCTGGGCATATTTTATATAATGGTATGAATGAACCCATTCCTGCTGGTGGTGCTGCTTTTTATTAAGCATACTGCCCACCATCACTTGCTGGCAATATCAGACTTGCCTTACTACTGCATTGCCACTTGGGCACTAGGAATTTAAAAGCCCTTGGAATAGGCCTGGTTTGCCACCTGTAGTAAACTGGGAGGTGGGGTGCTGATTCATGGATGGGCTTGGTGCTACACTTTTACCAAGACAATGCAAAAATATACAGAAAATCTTACACGATGAAGTAAAAGTAGCACTTAATTTGGATAGCAAAGGCACATAAAGATATGGTAGCTGTAAAAACCGTTATCTTTTAGCAAACAACAGATGCTTATCAGTTAAGACAACGATTTTAATGAAGAATCGTAGATAAGGATACAGCAGCACATTGATTAATGCACACAGCAACTTCTCCTGAAACATGACTGCATTAGGCCTTCACTCTTGAGATGATATGCAAGCTGTAATAAAGCTTTTACAGTTATTCAATATCATGAATAGTATTAGCAGAATGATCAGAGTTTCTAGTAGAATTTGATGTCTATACCTGATGGACTTAAAGTTCTCTTTTTTTTTTTTATATATACCTGCACTATTATTAGATAAACAAAAGAAAGAAATGTAAAAAAAAAAAAAAGAGGGGGGTAAAAAGTGAACAACCAATTTTTAAATTTTTTTTTTGTTATGATGAAATGTAACTTGGATATATTGTAAAGCAATTAGAATTTGCCACTTTAATCCACAGCAATACACAGAAACACACCACCGTATCTTTTGGTTACATTTGGCTTTTGTAAATGTGCTGTAAGAGAAGGGTGTTTGTCACCATTAAAAAATCAACTGGTCTTTATAGCTGGACTGATTTATTTTTGAATGCAGGGCTATTGTTAAATATAAAGTAATTTTATTTTTCTTTCTTTCTTTGACTCTAGTTCATACATCACATCCCTGTCACGAAAAAAGACTGTATGTAATTCCTGGGGCAACACGTCCTCATTTCCCCAGTAGATTTTTCTGATCATTGAAGCCTGCAATAAAATGGTCCTGTGAGCACCTGTTTGACACCTGGATGGTGCAGTGGTTTCAAGTACTGAGGTGGAGTTGCTGTGATCTTGCCCTGAATTTGGTAGAGCAGAACTTGTTTTGAAGGGAAGCTGTTAAGATCTAGGTGGGATTCTAGAGCTGGAGAATGCTCTTAATTTACAATTGTCTTCCTGAAACTGATTATTCTTTAAAACAACTCCTGCAAGCTACCAAACTCACAAGCTGTCTTATTGCATTGCACACGCAGTTACAGTTAGGAAAGTTTGTGTTTGCTTGCATGAGGAAATATGTGCAGTATGAGGCTTCTTGTTTTCATTATCTTTTGACCCACTGGTTTACCTGAGATAAGAATGAGAGAGAGAGAGAGAGAGAGAGAAATGATGCAAGTGACTGTGAGCTTGACTGTGCTGTGTGATGTGTGAAGGAAACACGGAGCACATGTGCTTTGTTAATGTGAGTTTCTCAGTTAGCAAGCCATTGCATATTAGTAATATCATCATTCAGAACTAATTAATGCATCATTATGGTCTTCTGAAAGGCTTTTGCCAGTGTGACACTGAGTGCATGGGTTAGTATTTGTTCTGGAAATGTTTTATTATTATTGCTTTATTGTAATGTGAAAGCTTATTTGGTGTCTTGAATTGCACTCACACCCCCAGAAGCATTGTTTTAATTGGAAATATTTGCAACTAAAAATACTGGACATAAAACACAGATAAATTATGTGTAGAGGGGCATTTTCTAATTCTATAAAAAGACAGTTTTATTGAGAGTAGAGAGATTCAGATACGACAGTGTGGTTGTCCTGATCATAGAATAGGTTCAAGATCAGGAGTTTGTCCTCCATTCTCAAGGGCTGATCTACCTATTCCCCTTTCCCAGGCCTGTTTAGAGCCTTATGGGGCATGCACAACTTTTGAGGATCAGATCTGAAACTCTTCCCAAGGAACATGCTTTTGGGGAACATCTGTTTTGAAAACACCGGGCATGTGCAAAACAGTGTAAGACCAAGGTCATCTGAAGTTTAGCTTTGCTCTACCCAAGAGCTGCCTGTAGACATTTTGTTAGCTTTATTTTCATCTAGTCCCTGCATAGTAAAAATTCTGCTCATAAAGCAATCACAAAGATTGTTATGGCCCTAAAGAATGCTACTTAAAGCAAATAAGTGCTGTAGTTTCCAGATTCCATCCCTAATTAGAAAGAGGGGTCAAGTGTCAGGTCCATCAGTGAGCCGTAGTATTTCAGTTTTCCATCAGGGAGGGTCATTCATTTAGCAAGACAAAGAGGCTGAGAATTGTCTTTGTGACATTGTTCTGGTTGCCTTTCCTTCCCATGTTGTTCCTTGCTTTTTTTCTGATAGTTTAGCTTGGCTTTTTTTGAAACTAGTCTCTGGATAATACTTTAGTGGACTCTTAAATCACTCTTTTTTTCTGCTCCTTGGCAATAGAGTGGCTTCCTTTCCATTAACCTGCTGCCTGATTACACCAACTGTCTCAAATGCAGTTAGAATGACTCTTTGCATACGATCTTATCTGACACTAACATCTCCTTCCATTTTTTAATCTCATTTTAAGGACATGGAACTATTTGAAGTTCCTTTTGCCCCTTTTATCTAGATTCCATTTTCTTAAATGAAATCATCCAGCTTTTCCGAGGGGAATAGTTTAATTGTTCAAGGTGCATGATTTGTAGTGACCTTACAATTGTGCAGGACCACAGTCCGTGGTGTTCCATGCAAGTGATCAGAAGGGGCCATGCTCGCCTTTGAAGTGTGGTAGCTTATTAGAAAAGTAGTAAGTTGTATCAAGCTTTCTTTCTGATTAACTGTGTCCTTTCCATGTAAGTGTGGGGATTTTTTTGTTGTGGATTTTATTTTGGTTTTTTTTTTTTTTTTTGAGTAAAATTTACTGCCAAATCTATGTTTTAGCTGACTAACATAAAGTATTTTCATTCTGACCACCTATTGATTCATCTAAGTTCATAGTTGAATAGTCATAACTTGAAAGATTTATAGAGTTCTAGGTGTCCAATTTATATGGCTTGTTTGTTTTACAAGAAGGTCACTTTTCTGCCTCTCTTGTTCTCTCTGTTCAGTTTTACTTACTAGAACCGTGGCTCATATTCTCCACTGCTTCCATGGGACCCATCGTATGATCTGGCTTTGTATGGTTTGGATTTAATCAAGTGGAAGATGAAAGTAGGTGTGTGCTACTTTCAACTCCATAGTCATTTTGCCATCCATCTTAGTCAATGTGTAGTTGCCCAGGACACTGCATTAATGATAGCTGTCAAAATAATAGTCAGAAGGTTAAAGGTCAAGAAAAATATGTAAAAGACTTCAGGGTGAACCAGATGATAAAGTAACTCATTTAGGCCATTTAATGCTGGCATACTATGGACTTGATGGGTTCATGGGTTACTAGAAGCAAGAAGAGTAAATGGGGACATCTTCAAGTAGTTTACTCTTGTTAAAAGATGAAAAAAGATGATAATAACATTACCAAACAACCGCACTAAAGGCAATTTTCTTAATTACCGTGCTGACCCAGCAGTGCACAGAGAGAGGTCTTGTTATTAGAATGAGAGCTTTTACTTTCAAACATTATTAACCCTTCTCAGTACCCTATGTCTTAATTAAGAGTATTCCTGGAAGTTCTGCAGCTGTCAACATTTTTACATTCCTCTTTGGGTTTGCAAACCAGGGAGTTAAGAAGCAAACCTTTGCATCTGTCGGCATTATTTCGGTGGTCTCTAGTTCTTTTTAGATCTTTATCCAATAAAGCTATGATCTTACATTTATGAAAGGATCAAAACTGAGCAGTTAAATTGCCTCTGACTAGGTGTATCCATGCACTGTATTTATATTTTAGCAATCTAAAATGTTAATTGATTATACAAGAGCTTATATGATCTTAAACTAGCCAAAGAATATTATAAGGAGCAGTGTGAAGTTGTCTCACTTTCCCTAATTTTTCTCCAGCTATTCTGTTTACAGTTTAGAAATTCATATAGACTTATTTTCCAGGACAACCTAGGTAGGTAGGAATATAAAGTTCTGGAAATTATTATACTTTTTTTAAAACAGTGAAAAGTCATAGAATACTGGTAAATTTTATATGTGTAAATAAAAGGGTTTCAATTTCACTGTCTACAGGGAGCATGAATTAATACTTTCCTGAAGCCCTTAACGAATAATATTCTAGCAAGATTAATGTATTTTGTACTTGTTGTCTGTCTTCTGTTACCTAGCTGGCCATGGTTAGTGAAGGCTTCATCCAGGCTCCAAGACTTTTCAGGGTGCTGAGTGTCTGCCATGCCAGAGAGGGTGCTGTTTTGGCTGGTTTATTAATGGGCCTTCCCAGCAGTAATACTTTAGTTTGAATTGGTTATATGTCAAGCTCAGATACGTTCTTCTTGCAGTCATTGTGATTATGTTGTAGCTGTATTTGGTGGAGAGGAAATACAAATCCTGGCATCAACAAATGTCATAGGCAGAGGAGCTTGCGGCTCTTACAGCATCAAAATAAAGATATGCACATTCAGAAGACTTTAATGAGAACAGTGGGATATTACTGGGAAGATCATTAAAGAAAAAAGGAGCAATAATTTGCAACTGTCAGAAGTTATTACACTGTACTACCATGATGAAATCACAGGGCGATGTAGTAAAATCAGCCAGATTGAAAGCTTTGGGAAAGTCAATACTGCTACTGTGGCCATCATCCATTGCTTTGAGAAGGCACTTCATTATTATTGATAATTCAGGAGTGGGGAAACCAATAAATCCAGAGGCAGCAATTGAAACATCTAGAGTGTATTGCTGTAGAAGGTCCTACTAATTATGTCTTCCTTTTTGCTTTCCCAGTTGCCATCGGAGGACTTTTCAGTGACTATGACTCAAAGTGGCATGCCAAGCAACCAGTTCCCAATCTTTGAAGCTGGGAGAATTACTGGTAGCATGATAACAAGGGCACAAAGAGCTATCAAAGGATCAGATTGATTTCCCTGTACTTTCCCATCTGAAGCTGTCTCTGAATTGGAGTTTTAGTCTAGAGCACAAGCAAATAATCTGATTTTCTTTGCTTGTGTCACATTGATTCAGTTCATGGCGATTTTCATGTAAGGATAAACTGCATTCCTTCTGAAGGAACGTGAACCGGCAGCTGAGCTTTGGGTACTCACCAACCACATACCAGTCTCCTGTACGGAAGGAGGGGTCCAAAATAATGACTATTCTTTGGTCTTAAAACTACGTATGTGGTTGGTATATTTTATCCACGGAATCAGATAAAATCTGGTTTAAGTAACCCCCCAAAACTGCATATTTTATAGAAGCAAAGCATTCAGCACCGGCTGCAGTAATCCTTTGATCTATTCTTTTCACACCAAACTCTTTGCTAATATAGAGCCGAGGCATCTAATCTGAAATGATTGTCCAGACTGGCGTATTTTCTGTGGCACTTGGTAATTATTTTAATTATATTATTATGAATCAGCAGTATATCATACTACTATATCAAATTCTATTCCTTTTAATACTGTAATATCCCTAGAAATCCCTACTAATGTCATGAAACTGCTGGGCTTGGCACTGTAAAGACATGTAGCAATTTTGGCAAGAGCTACTTGAAAGAGCTTACAATCTACCTTAGTGCAATAAAGTGAATAGCATGAAGGGAGTTTTTTTAACTTTGCTTCCTGGGAGACAGCTAAAGTGATTTGTCTAAAATGAAACAGAAAGTATAAGGTAGAACTAACATTTGAACTTCGGTACTTAGAAAACCATTCCAGTGCTGGACCAAGGGACATTAATAAGCTTATTTTCTATCACATTTTCAAAGAAAATTTTCTGTCACGTTTACACTATTTGTGGGTTTATAGCAAAGCATTGTATCCCAGCATTACAGTGAGTTTAAAATAATATATCTTCTGATGTCTGGTTTGCAAAAATTGCTAGCTGACCAGGCAAAGAACGTCTGAATGGCTAATGGAAAGTTTCTCTTCCCCCTAAATGGGGCAGTTGGCTAATCTGTTTAGCTAAACTACATTAGCCATTCTGAAAGTTTTATTATCACAGTCAAAAGCAGGAAGCAGGGAATGGGCATACCGTATTTTTAAAATTAAAGTAATTTTGAAAAACAAACTCAGTTTCTTATTGATTATTTCAGTTGTTAGATTAGAGGTTCATTACTTTTAATAATAGGATAATAGTAGCTAGAAATGGAAAAGATCTATTGGATCATTGAGTCCATCCCCATTACAAGGGCAGGATATAGTCAGGTATACGTGGATGGATGTATCAAATATTAAATTCGTATGACACAGTAAATCCTCTGTTTCCTTCACAGAGTGCTGATGCTAAGAGTTTTGACAGTGGGTTGTTTACTCTTAAAAGCAGCTTCTGAGCTACCTTCTGGCCATCTCTTAGGCAGATGTTTAGCTGGGCAAGAAGGATCCCAGGAGCCTGATGAGAAATAAGGTCATGGTGTGGCCTTCTTTTCCCTCCCAAAGTTGGATGCCTGCAGCCACTGGGAAGTGTGTTTCAACATGCACTTAGGCACTGCCAAGAGATGCCTTATCAAGGCTGAAGTCCTGCTCCTGACACCGAATTGTTTTATTCAAAGTGTATAGTTACAGTGACAGAAATGGAGAGACTGAGGGGCAGCTTCTCTTCACTCCATAGCAGCAGTGGGGTAATGGGGCAACACAGGAGACTGAGACACCAAATCCAAGATACCAAATCCAGTGGTTCTTAGTTTTCATGGCCAGTGCAGCAGCTGCCATGGAGACACTGAGAGTCAGGTGAGATGTGCATGGAGAAAGTGCATTCCAGATGCATCATTTTCCCATTTGCTCAGCACCTGGTCTCAGGTAATTGATCTTGAGCTTCTCCATCTTCTCTGCACACAAGTTTTGTAGCAAACAGGACTATCCCCAAAGATCCAATCCTCTTCTCCACAAACCTGGGTTCCATTTTATGCTTCATGATATTTAGGAGGATTGTATGAAGGCTTGGGGTTTTTTTTGGTGAAAATTATGGAAAGGGAAGTGTCCCTGATTTTGCTTCTGTGAAGCTTCATAGATGAGGAATCCAGAAGGTTTTCACAGATGCATAAAAATACCCAGACTTAAGAGAGTGCTTTCAAGGCAGTGAAATAAATTTACTTGATATATAGGGGTCATAACGACTCCTTGTGTGTTTTTTTTTTTTTTTTTTTTTTAATTTTATTTACTTTATTATCTTTTAATGTATTTATGGGAAGACCTTCGGTTTAAAGGGTTACTTCCACTGTTATATCTCCAAAAAACGGAGTCTGAGGGCACCAAACAGGTCTATTAGAATGGACTGTTGAGAAGCAGTATTGTGGTTAGTTTTTTCTAGTGTCTGGCACTGTTGGTGCTTATGTCTGTAAGTAGCCTTTTCATCTTCTCTAGGACTCCAGTAAATCTACTCATGTGAGTAAGAGAGGAGCATTCATTTACTGAGTCTACTCAAACAGGTGAGGAGGCACATTAAGTTCAAGAAGACTGGTCTTGTGCATAAAGATTAATCACACTGCTAGGCATTCAAAAGATTTAGGGAGAAAGTCAGCCCTTTTTGATTCTGTCCTCATATTGATTTTGGGAAAACTGCTAAATTTAGAGCAATTAGATACATTGAAAGTAATTAAATGCAAAAGTGCTGTAGCAATTAAAATGGGACTCCATGCTGCATATAGAACAGTTCAAGCATTTTATGGTGTTTCTTGGTTTCTTTAAAAACTGCAAGAGTTCTTCCAGATTGATGCCTGCTGGAATGATGCACCCCCCCCATTTTGTTTTTTAAAATCGGTCCATGGTACTCCTCAAAGGTTTCTTCTGTTTAGTAAAAACTGAGGGTTTTAAAAAATATGTAAGTATGGACAATAATTTTAAGTCACAGTGTACTCCACATGCCCAGAAGAACCTCGATCATTTCCAAATTCAAGGACTAATAAAAATTGGAAGCACTCCAGTAATTTTAAATTACTTTGCACATTGAAGAGTGATTTAAAATCATTGAACTGATTCAATTTTTTTTTTATATATGCGCTTCAATTTGGAAGTGAGTCAGACGGACAGCAGCGTGCTGAGGAGATTCAAGACATATTGAACTAATTTAAACATTTTTAATTCAAGAAAGAGAGAAAGGAGGAGTAATGAGGTTCTTAATAGGAACCCAGAGAACACCCCCATTTACTGCCACTGCACGGGTAGGAGTAGGATGATAAAGCACTGAAGGAGTTACCAACACGATCAAGGAGTCAGCTTTTTTAGTATTAGTGTGGTAGGGAGATAAAGGATCACCAGAGCTTGTAGGATCTGGACAAAGCCCCGTGATTATGCTGAATTTATTATGACTGTTGTTTTCAAAGAGATTTGCACCACAGTGCATTTTGGATTTCTTCCTGCAGACACAGATGACAAACATGGAAGACTGAGTGGCTTGGGGAAAAATACACACACATGTGCATACATGTATGCAAATGTAGGCAATGTGCAGTTTGGCTTCCTAGCGTTTGCTACCTGAGACTAGTGTATGCAGAAGGAAACAAGCTGGCATATGGAACTGCCTGGCAGGATGTGAATATTACTTCAGCATTCATGCACACATGCATAAAATTAAAATAAGAAAATACCTCTGTTTTGCAAGACAGGGACTTGGTGATCATTCTGATGTTAGTGGAATTTCCCCATTAGTAAGTTGCTCTGGTCCTGCATAACATGTCCAGTGGGAATGTGTGATAGTTGGGGCTTTTTTTTTTGAACACTTGACAAAATAATGCCTTCAGATAAAGGATTCAGGTAGGGGAGGATTTGAAAAAAAAAAAAATAAAAAAAAATATAATGATTTTTTGGAGAGGCTAGGAGTTTTCACTTGACTCTTCATGCTGAAACAAACATTTTTGCCCATTTTGGAGGAATCGAAGGAAAGTGTTGAGAGAGAGAGAGATGTTGAAACTCATCCCTTACCTTTGAACACTAAATCACCCTTTCAGCAGTATTTCACTTTGGGAGTTCTGGTTTAATCCAAATTTGACATGGTCATCAGCAGTCTCTGATTGTAGTCCTATTTGAAAAAAAAAAAAAGAAGCTGAGATATTGTGCTCAAAGGTACAACAGAAACATAAAGATGGGATTTCCTCCTTGTCCTTTATTCTGTCCTTTCGCCGGCATTCAGGAAATTTCACTGTGGATGTCAGTAGGATCTATTAAATCAAAACCCAACTTCAACAATAAAAGTCATACCATTTATCTCCAGGTTTCCATAACAGGTCTTGCTGTGGCTTATAGTTGGCATAAATGCCTAGTGTGAACCCTCACTAGAAAAACGCTACCCCTTCCCACAGAGTCCCATACTTTGGGATGAGCTGCCTGACTGCTAAAATGGACTTAACAATCACTGTGGACCTCTTAACTTCGTGGGTGTAGGCTGGGCTAAGTTTTTTTTAACCATATATTTCTAACCATATATTTAACAATAGCCAGCTGGCAAGATGCTTGTTCCTTGCAAAGCCATGTTTTGCTTCTGTTACCTTAGTCAGCTCCTCTAAGGTATGATATAAAGTGACCTTTTAGTGGTAAACCACTTGACCACTGAGTGTTTGCAACTACCTATGCCTTCTTCATATGAAATATTTCCATCAAGAAGACATATTCATCTTGGAAATCAGAGGCCAAATCCATTATCACATTAACTATCTCCATGCTTTTCCAACTCACTGTGCAGATAATAATCCCTTTACTTACAACTATATAAAGATCTTTCAGAAAGGACTGAAACCTCCCCTAGTTTTCCAGAGTACCAGAAATCCTAGATTTCTGACGATCTTTCTTTTTGTTCCTTACTTTGTGAATTTCCATTCATTTCTATGCTTTCACTGGTTGATCATACCCTAACAGTGTCCACTTTTACCTCTGTTCTGTCTCCACCAGTTAGCTCCTGGTTAGGAATGAAGTTGTTCCTCACAGTGCTTGTGACAAAGCAGAATCTAAGATTTTAAGAGGAGGAGGTTTGTAGGTTTAAGGCCTATCTGTGTTTTCTAGGCTGAGCTCGTCAATGCCCACTGGGGAAGGGATTTCTGGTGTTCAGGCTGTAGTTAGCTTTTCTTTTTCTGCTTGGGTTTGGATGCAGGCAGGAAACCTGGTACAGAGGGCTTGCATGTGGAGACTTCAGATCCCTTGGTAGAACTAGATGCTCCTAGATGAGGAGTAAAAATTTAAGATTAGCTTTAGTCAGCCATGGATTGCCCTTTCTGGTTGTGTTGCAACAACTCGTTTGGCAAATAACAGCTTAAAAAGGTCATGCTGCTGTTTATTTCTCTGTTTTCATTTGTTATGTGCAGGTTTTTATCCTGGTTATGTCTTTCTTTGGGAGATTTTTAATTCTCTTTCCATCTCTTGTTGAGCTGCCAGAGTTTTCATGGTATATTTTTTTCATACTTATCAAAATAGGTTATCTCTCAGACACTACTACAATTATTGACTTATAATGACCACTTTACTTGAAGTCATTAGGGGATTTTCCAGTCCAACAAAATACAAAGGAATGACCCACTGACAGAGTGCAAATGCTGAACATTTAGTGATGGGAATCCACAACCCTCATGAAGCTCATTCTAACACACACAGTAACCAGATACTCTCCTGGCTTATGCACAAAATCTTGTTTTAACACTTTTCTCAGAAAGTTTATTCATGTTTTCACTTCAATGAAATAGAACCTCACTCTAAAAATGTACCCAAATCGTTCAAGTACCCCACTCCTGTCCTTGCTCAAAAACAGTACAAATATCTGGCCCTGAAAGTGGATTTTTCACAGTCAAAGATGGCATTGTCAACTCCCCTTTGAGAAGTACTTAGGGTTCTTTAAGAAGGTGCTCCATCTTGCAGAGGCAGCAGAACAATGCTGTAGATATGGTGGCTATTAATTTTCATTTAGCAGATAAATCAATACTCACATAAAGCCTGAGTAACTTGTTGGCACTAAACTATGCATCCCCATTTTCACTGAAATTTGTCAAGCTTCAACCATGTGGGTTTTTTTATTTCTTTAAAAGGGGATACATGTTTTCATGTTGTATTACATGAAATTGAAACCAATAATAAACAGTAATAATCAAGTTATCAATCTTCTCTGTATATTCCAAGAGAAGGGGGTTTTCTCAACATAAATAGAGTAAGTAGAATTCAAAGCAAAAAGCTCCACTAAACCTTTGTGTGTGCTTGAGAGAGGGATGTTTCATACTCTGCAGTTTACAGGCGTGTGTTATACTGTACACACCGTCTGCAAGCACTTTAGAAAATCCTGGATGCTTAACATAGTCTTAAATCAGGCATGTTGCCAGTTGTGGATTAAGTAGAGGATAGCTGGGTCATTTTCCTAGGAGTTCCTTTACAGTTCAGCCTTTTTTCTTGGTGTTAATGCTTTTACCGCCGTTGGGTGAAGGGAGGAGAGGCTTGGAATACCCTGCCCTAGGGCCTCCTAAACTGTACATCTGTCATGGATCATGTCATGGAACAGAAATGTTTGTTTTTGCTCCCATTCATTTCAACTGGCAGCCAGTTATTATTAGAATGAAAAATTAAGCTATTATGCAGTGGAAGCCTTGCTGGCTCTATCAAATTTATGGAGTTAATACAGCAAAATTATCCTTTATAGCAGGTATAAGCAGCTGTATGTATAATGCAGGCCCCTTCTTGATCAGTCCAAATACAAAATGGCAGTCTTGTTTTCATTATCATCGTTAAAGCTCGATATGATATGTCACCTTATTTCAGAAATTTCAAGGGAGCAGTTCCTGAGTTAAGAGTAGTGGAGGTGACTTGGTTAAACATGCAAGTCCATCCTCTGATCTTCAGAGTCTGCTGATATGCTGAGCTGTTCTCAGAAAGGGAGAAATCATAACATTCTTAGGGCCTTCCAAAGTGTTTGTTTTCAAGTGTTCCTGACTTTTGGGTTGCAGGGGTGCTTTTTAAGTGGATTTGTTTATTTTGTTTTTTTAACAATGATGGAGTTGTCTGTATCTTTTATTTACAAAAGAAGGATTTGAATACTTTTATCAAGCTTTGTATCCCTTGAGATTCTGGGGTCTCAAAGTCTAATGAATGATATACCCTCAGACATAGGCCATTCAACTAGGAACAAGGTGCCTGGTGAGTAGGGGATGAACTAAAATGATGTCACAAAGACATGAATAAATAGAAGACACATCCAAGAGGAAAAGACTTTTAATAGTGCTTCTGTACTTGAAGCTGTAACTTTCCCACAAGGCACACATGGAGGGCAGTCTCTTGCTCTGAATTTACTTGCTCCTCTAGCTAAGGAAATTCCAGACCCACCTCAGTACTGCAGACACTTTCCTGTGCGACTGCAGTAAAGAGGTATTTATGATGCCGAATTATCAGTCCCACTTTCTCCCTTTACTCTGAAAGTACCTGTAGTGAAGTTGCAAGAATGGGTGAGTGGACAGTCTGCACAGATACAGGATTATCTTTGCAACACATCCTCCAGATGTACTGTGTCTGTGTCAATGTCAACCCCATTGGCTCATTTGGGGTGGATTTGAAAAGAAATAGAAGCAAGTTTCTAGAATTTTGTACAGTGAATGAACCCATCTTTGGCACCAAGCAGTTATTTTACAGAAGCTGTATCACAGGAATAGAGAACATGGAAAGAAACAGCATCTGAGTGAAAGAGAAGCAATATAATTTTCAAAAGTAAGAGTTCTTTGTGAGAAAACATGAAGAGATGTTAAGTACTTGAAATTCTGAACCATTCACTCCTTCCTGCTGAAATTATCCTTGTGGAGTTTATCAGTCTGTGTGCACCAGTATCATAGGGGACCAATTAATTGCACTCATAGTTGCCTTTAAGCTATTTTGAAAGTAGGAAGAACTAATTTTGTAAATAGTTTAAACAGCATTATAGTCATTATGTACAGTTTCTGGCAGATATTGCCTTTATAGTGGATGGAAGGACAGAAATGCTGTCATACTTCATGATTGCTAATGAATTTTGGTAAGAAACCTAATGGAAAAAAAAACCTACAATCTGGCAATTAAATACAATATATAGCTATCAAAAAATAAAAATAAAATTTGCTGCACCACAACTCTTATCCAGAACTTGATCCTTCCTAGTATTTAAAAAATTTGCTGCAAGGAGCAAAAGCTGTAACAAACAAAAGTTGCTTGAAAAGAGGCAGCAATCTATAAAAAGTGGAGCTGCACTCAGAATTCACCAGGAGGCAGGAGTGGTTCCTCTTCCAATGAACTCCCTGGTTGGCTCAACCTCAGGATATTAATAGAAGGCAGCTGTGTATCCACCACAGTTCTCTGCATCCTCCTCTGTGTTACAGGGAAGGTGCTTCTCCCCTGCTGTCCTTCTGGGAGGTTTCTGTCCTAGCCTTTGGTGTATGGAGGTTTTCTGGCCAGGACAGGTTTACTTCTGGCTTGGGAGGGCTTGATTTGTTTTGCTGCTGGGTAGCACCAAGTCTGGTACTAAGACTCTCCTACTGCTGGTGAGCAGCAAGAAGGCAGTGAGCATTTGCTGAGACCCTCTGTAGAAATTTGGAAGAACAATGCCCAAATCTGGCAATCCCCTTCGACAGAAATTTTTGACTAGCAACTGAAATATTTGGAGAGCAATCGTCATTGCTGTGTATTTTTATGGTAAGATCCATGAGAAAGGAATAGGGAGATACTGATTCTGGATTGTATTAAAAATGGCCCTTTTGCACAGATGTGGTCAAAGGCATGAACAGATGTTTTTATGCCTCCCTTACAGATCCTGCTATCCCATCAGAGTTGTAGGAACAGGCTGAAGTGCAAAAAACAATCAGACCTCCAGTAGTGAAAAATAACTGGATACACAGATAATTTATTATTTGGGATGGGCAACAATTATGAAACTGTTTGGTGATGTCAATCATGAGACACAAAATATCTTGTTCTCCCTCAAAAGCAATAGGAATATGGGGAGACATTTGCAAGTTTTGTCACAGGAGCTAATTTCTGCTAATACTTTGATGCTTTTCAAAGGTATCATGAAACCATTAAGGAGGTTTTAGATCAATTTGGAAAGATTCACCTACTGACCTACTAATACTTGCCTCTTCTGAAATTATCTAGGGAAAGCATAGAGATTTTGCATTTAAACAATGACACAGTCAGTTCTTTCAGAGGTCACGAGTGCCAAGGAAAGCAAACAGCCCATTGATTTTTGTTAATTTCCCATAATCCAGAATTTGCTATGAAGTGGAAGTCAAAGTATTGTTCATCATTAGATAAATCTTGAGGTTAGAAACTGATGAAATGCATGGAGGAATGACAGCCTAGTGAGTTTTGGAAGTGCATAAATCCTGGGGATTGTGTTACTTCTGGCTAAACATTTTTTTGTTCATCTTGAAGGGATATGTTTCCATTTTAGCCTATTAATCTCAGTATTTTTTTTTTTTTTTGACACAGATCTATTAGGAATTTTAGAGACTACAATATAGACTCCAGATGCTATGTGTTCCTTCATCTTTTTGGTACACACTTTAATC
The DNA here is from genome assembly GCA_013399695.1 of Formicarius rufipectus. NCBI lineage: Eukaryota > Metazoa > Chordata > Aves > Passeriformes > Formicariidae > Formicarius > Formicarius rufipectus. Next base: position 375,423 of record VXAU01002306.1, on the reverse strand, counting down.
CGTAACAACCAACACATTTATTTTATGAGCCTTCGCAATCAAGAGAGTCTTAATATCCTTTCTGGCAGGTTTTTGCTCTTTGATTTCACATTATACAGAGGTCTGGACACTTTGGACACACTTTAGAAAGTCTTAAAAGTAACTCCTTTATGGTAAGTTCTTCGCATCTCGATAGTAAATCCTGCTTTGCTTTTAAAACATGCTCACAGGCACATGTATGTAAGTGTAGCTGCATTATCAGCTGAATGATAACACATGAGGTTGTGCACTGGCAGCGTGTTGTAGGTTGACAAGGTTGACTGTTTCACACAGAGTGACCAAGCCTCATTAGAGATGTCCATCATCCAGTGGCAGCCTCCCTCTCCTGATTTTGTGACAGTCCTGGTACTCAGCAGTGAAATAAAACACACTGATCAAACTACATTATGAGCTGGTGCTTGCAATATGTCTCTCCTCCAAGACTGAGATCTGTTATGGTGCATGTAACCATAGGTTTTCTTCTGCTCCTGGAATTTCAGGCTATAGATTCTTTTTATTTGTTTTATTTATTTCTCCGAATGAAATTGAATTCTGTGTTTTTTTTCACTATCATGCCCCAATTGATGATGTTGGGGTTACTGCAGACTTGCATAAGTGCAACTCTGCTTTTGGATCCTGGTAGATGAAACACTTTTCTCCCTTTTTTGTTGTCTCTGTGTGTGTTCCTCTGTATCTCCTTCAGAAATGCAACTGTTAGAATTTGTAAATCCTACCAGTGAGAAAATTACATTCAGGGAAAAGTAAAGATGTTTACCCATCACTGAGTTAGACAAACATCTTCATTTCAGTGACTCAGACAACAACTCAAATAAAGAAAGAAACCCTCTGATGAACTCCTCCCTTGCTTCCCTTCATCCAGCTCATCTGATGCTGAAGTGAAATACATTTCTGCAAGTACAATCAAGCCATAAATTGGACAATGAATATCTTGTCCAGTAAAGCTCATATCCCAGCTGGGGTTTTCAGCAGCAGCTTGAGCAACATTTCTGAGGGGAAGACCTTTATGAAGGAGATTAAGGAGTGCCGGCGTTCAGCAGGCACTGCTCTTTTCCCCTATGACTGGAGGAGTAATGGCTGTGTGCAAGATCCTGGCTGCTCTCCTGCATGCAGAGAAAAAGGGACAGTCAGAGTCCCACTATTTATGCTTGGGAACATTTGGGAATCAGTTGGGCTGTATATTTACCTCTCTCCAGTGAGTCACCTGGGTTGATTGTAAGGCACTGAGACAAGTTTTTGAAGGTGTTTTTGTGCCTTGCTCTCTTACTGCTTTTATTCTTAAAAATCTGGTCCCTTCTGCTGGGCAGTACCTGTGTAGTTGGTTGTCAGTAGTGGCCCCTGCAGGGATCATCACAAGAGGGATCTTGTGCTAAGTTCTGGTCCAGGCTGTAGCTTCACTCCCAGGGTACCGAAGTACCCCTGCAGATCTGCTTTTGAAAGTCCTCTCCAAATAATATGATTTGGAGGTGCATTGATGTGAGTCTTTCAATCTAGCAGGCAATGGAAACAACATACCAGGCAATTCTAATATGCCACTCAAACTGTCATCTTATTAATTTTTTTTTTTACTTTTTTTTACCTTTTCACCCCTCTTTTTTGCTAAATAAGTGGCATCTGCATCCATATTGGTGGTCCTAAGAGGGCCCCAGGAAGAGAGCTAAATCCTGCTGAATGTTGTGTACTAAAAAGAGCCCACACGTTGCTGCCCACCTTTTATTTTTTATTCGTTTTTTTAATACTACTACTTGGATTTTTGCCAGTGGCCTGGAAGGAGGTTGGATTTGGACTACTGCATTTTCTTTCCCATTCAAGAGACTGTGCCTGAAATTTATTAGGGTTTTTTAGCGATGTTGAAAATTAGAAAAGGAAGGGCACACACGTCAGTGCTAGTTAGAAGTGGTGCTGGTTTAAACCATATTTTTCCTTTTCAAGTAGTTGTCATACTCCATTTGGTAGTTGCAAATCCATAACAGCAAACGCCTTGTAATCTTTGTGGCTTAAGGCTTGGCATATTATGTGTGGTGTGCTGAAGATACAGGAGGTGGGGTCTGCTGTATCTGTGTGAGGGTGGGTCCAAACACCCAATTTTAACATACATTGTAAGTCTGCAGGATGTTGGAGTTGCCTTTAGTGCTTAAGAAAGAGGCTCAAGACCCAGAGGACCACTGCAGTCTTAAAAGCCTGACATTAAAGCTGGTTAGGGAGGGGGGGAAAACCAGCAAGAGAACTGAGAGTCAGGGGGGATATGTCAGACTTTCCCTTTTGCTAAGATAAATGAAGATGATTCATTGTTAGCACTACTGTCCTGCAAATATGGACACAGATTACTCTTGAGGTTTGTTTTTGTTTTTTTTTTTTTTTTTTTTCACTCTGGGAACAGCTTTTAGCTATGGGGACTGGAAAAAAACATGTTTCACTGCCATTATCCCAATATTTTCGTGGGGTAAGGAGGCTTGCATTCACATTTCAACCATGTATTCTCTGCACAGACACTGAGAAGCACTGACGTGCAGCTAATGTCACCCACATCTTGCCCTGGCTTCGGGACCATGAGCTAATTTTATAACAATCGACGGTGACTTAAACTAATGTTGCTAGGGTGCTGTCAGTGATGCTGAATAAATAGGGAAGGACTTCAGGAGAACAGCAAACAGCAGCTGTGACGACTTTTGTTCTGAAGCTACCTCTGCATGCCAGATTTTACCCTCCAGGCACAGCAGCAGAGCACAACTCCCACCTGTTATCTCTCACCATTGAGGCTTGCTTCTTTCTGTTTAAGTTAGGTTAAATATTTCCCCTTTTCCCAGGATTCAGAGCTCATCAGCCCAGCTGTGGTGCACAGTCTTGAAACACAAAACAGCTGGAGACATAATGTGAACAAAGTTCACCTTTTCTTGTTTACATTTGAAAGCTGCTGCTCTGTTTATAGGATGATGCATTTGTTTAAATGAATGTCCAGCTATTATTGATTTTTCCTCTCTCCTTTTCTATTTTTTTTCCTTTGTGATTGTGTCACTGGTGTCGTGCAACAGAAACCTCTCTCTTTAGCACACCTGCTCACATATTGACTGTGGAAAGAATTAGGCCATGTTCTCCCTACAGTTGCTGTGGGGAAACTCAGGCATGGATTTACCCAAGAGAACCCATGGCATCTCTCTCCTTCCTTTCAGTGTTCCCACAGTTCTATCTGAGTTTGCATCTACCCATTGCACAGTATAACAAAAAGTAAGCTGGGTATGCAGCCCCCTTTTCTTACCCTCTTTCTCCTCTCTGTTTTTCCCCATCCACTCCTCATACTTACACCCTTTTGGAATGATGTTGAGTAAGATGGAGCAAGAAGTAGTTAAGTATTCTGACCTCTTCAAGGATATGGAGAACTGTTAGCTTGGAGATTGTATTCAGAGGGTATGAGTCTCAGTCAGTAAGTTATTTGACACGCCAAAAAATTTGCATTGAGCTGAAGTTTCCGTTTAAAGAACAGCAAGGGGAATGGAAGTTTTGAGGACCTGTTACACCTTTCAGAAGTTTTTATTTATCCTGCTCACTTACAATTAATACCTTGTTTGGTTTTGAATTTGTCTGGATTCAGCTTCAAACTAAGATGGTACCTTTTACATGTTTGCAGTATTAACGCTGATCCACGTTGCTGCAGTGATCACCTCCTTTATTTTTACTATTGTCTAAAAAGAGTTATTTGAACCCCTGAAGTTTTGTAGGTCTGGTTGAGATAAGAGAGAAATTTCCCTAGTGTGCAAGTACCATGATTGAGGCGTCGTTGTTAAACATCAGATGAGCACAGTTGGTTGGATGAGGCCCTTTCCTGTGGTTAGAAGAGATGCTTCTCTCCAGTACCATTGCAGAATAACCTACTTAGAAAGACAGTTTCTTCCCAACTTCTCAGAGAAAAGTTGGCATATGCCTTAAAAGGTGGAGATTTATGTTCTTTCAGATGTGTGTGGGTTTTTTAATCCTGTCCAAAGTAACTGCAGATGGTCTCTGTAACCCTATAAATCCCACATTATTCTTTGATTCCAGCCAAGGCCTTGGCTTCAGTGATACCTGATCATAATGAGTTCCACAGAGTTACAGTGAAGCCCATTGTATTTAATATGGTTCCAGTATTCAATACAGGGAATCAGCTTGCTTAGGTCCAGCCAAAGGACTTAAGCAGCATGTTGTGTGGATAATCTCAACAAGCCAACATTCTTAGCAAGCTAAATGTAAGCATGACCTCTCTCATAGCCTGCTTTTTGTTGTAAGGATAGATCCTGCACTCCCAAAAGGCAAACAAGGCAAATGAAGGTTGAAAATTCTATTGGTTAAGACAAAGGCTGAAACCCAGGGTTGAATTTGTTCTACAGGGAAAATTCTTGAGAAACTTTCTTCTAAAATACTCTGTGGTTGAGTAGTTTTGTTTTTGCTTTGTCACTTTTGCGTGTCAGTTTGTCTAGCAGATGCATAATTTTGGCAGATATCACTCTTGGGAAAAATTGTTCTTATACCTCCTCTTTTAAAGACTCACAGGAGTTAGAGTTGTAGTCTTTGACACTAGATCACTTGATTTGTCCCTCATACTTTTAGAAGTCTGCTTTCCAGGGGATGTTAAAATCTGAAGTTCATTCTTGAAGAAACTTGAAGTTTCTTTAAGGAGAGAATGAGATCACTTTCATCAGCGTTGGCCTTTTTGCGATCTAACTAATGAAAATGATGGGTTCACATCTTGTGTATTGTGGGGTTTCACATCCTTTTGAATTTTATGGGTTTTTTTCTAGGCATATTGATACTTTTTGCCTTTTTCCTGCTGGCCTAGAACTTGAATATCTTGAGTATAATGAGGCTTGCATTGTTTTATTTCTTTATGTAGTATAAAGTTAAGGATTAAAAAAGAAAAAAACCCCACCACAACAAACAAACAAACCAACCAACAAAAAACCCCACCAAAAATCAGCTCTCCACATACTTGAAGTATAAATGCAACTGTGAAATACCCAAATATACTTTTTGTTCCTGTTCTTTAGCTATGTAAACATCAGATTCCTGTAAACATGACAAATCCACATTCCAGTGAAGACTGTGAAAGTCATTGAAAGTCCATCTTCCCCTTTTAGTTATAGTAACTTAAATCTGGAATAACTCAATTCATTTAATTTGAATTGCATGAGTTGTCATAGGTGTGGCTGACAGTGGAAGCTGGCTGGCAGTCCTCAGCACCAGGAAATCATGAGGTCACACTTGCTTCTTGCTCCAAAGGCAGCTTTGTCCTCATTCCAGGTGAAGCCACACTAAAAGAATGTGATTCATAATTTATTTTTTTTGCACCTGTATTTCAGATATAATTACCATGTGGGGTATAGAGGCATCGAAATACTTTGAGGAACTACAGAAAGTTTCAGTCATTATTGGCTAATAATGTATCACTAGGAAAATGGACATAAAAGAAAATACCCTTTCCCTTTTATTTAAGTAAGAATAGTATCTATATATAAAGTTACATTGAAACCTTGATGAAAATTGGTGAGAATATTTTTTCAAGTCTATTTGGCAATAATTTTCTGTTTTAGTTCTTGAACGTTTTCACTTCAGATCTTCTCTCCTTCACTCTGTTCTCACAGACAACACTCTGAACAAGGAATGTGAGGAACTTTCATGGAAATTAATGTATGAATGATCTAAACTTCACATAAGCATAATAAAACAAACCAAACTCAAAAAACCTAACTTCAGCCTTTCAGTGCACCTTCTCCTTGTAAGCTTAAAAGGATCTTAAATCACTCTGAATAATCAGTCCTTCTCATTGTGGCTCAAAAAGATCAGGGAACACACAGGGGAAGGAACGGGGGCAGCAAGTTTTATACATTGAACTGGCTTTTCAGTGAGACTAAACCTGCAGGTGACTCCACATGTAGATAAGTCACAGTGCAGCATTCTAAAGGTAGGAAATAAAAGAACTCAACACTTAGTCCATTTATTGTTTGAAATATTGCCTTTAAAATTTTATTTAAAAAAATAAAAAAAAGGAGAGGAAAAACCCTCACCACTTAAAGAAAGGACAGAGACTGAGATCAGTAAGGGTCATATAATTGGGGAAGCGTGTTGTTCTCCTTCATTTTTATGAAGGCCATTCATGAAATTCTTTCCCAAAGTGCTTGCTAATACCTTCAAATACTGTTTCTGTAAAAGGACATGGAATCATCAGATGAGGTTTAGTTCTGAAATGTGGTGAACTCATTGACAGGATTTAGTTAGTTAGTTTAATAAATATTTCTTTTTTT
>VXAU01002306.1:338547-364855 GCA_013399695.1 Formicarius rufipectus | reverse complement strand
TTTGTTTGTTTGTTTTTAAAAAGCCAGATGACAAAAAAAAAAGGCAAGACAGTGAAAAAGCATAAAGAGTTTTCACTTTTGCTTCAGAAAATGTAAATACCTCCAGAGAAAAGTGGTATGAAGGTTTTAGTTGGAAAAAAAGGTTTGTTGCTTTTTTCAGTTTAAAGGTATCAATCTGGTTATCCTGTTTATGCAGTTGCTCATAGAAAGGCCTTATATATATATATAATATGCTATATATATTATATATATGAAAGGAAAGTAATGTAATGGATTCATCTAGTAAGAGAATTAAGGAAAATGAAAAAAAAAAAAAAAAAGAATGAATTACAGAATTCCAGGTTTATGGAGGTTTCTGCCGCTCACTGCTGGAAAAGGCAGAAAGAGCTGGTATGGCAATATTAGTCAGAGCTGACTCAGTGAGATATGCTCAGAGAGAGAAAAGCATCTTATCTCCACGCACATATTTCTGTACACCTAGAGGAGGCTCTGTGTCTCACCATCTAGAATATTCAGTGAGAGTCACCACATGACTCAAGGCTAATTTTATGCTACATTCTTCTTTACTCCTCAGGCACCAGACCGTCAGTTCTGCTTCTTTCTCAGTATTGTAGAAGAAAATAAAAGAAAACCAGTGAACACTGAGAAAAGGATCCACTAGTGTTGAGTAGTAGTAGGAAGCTTCTATAACTTTTCAAACAAAATTGTTACTTGTTTTCCTAACACCATCATATCCCACACACTGTCCTGATACATTCCTGACAGTAATCATGCTCCCTCCTGCGATTGGAAGGATAGGGAACTTGGATTTCATTGCTACAAGGCTGTCTGGCTTTGGATGGATAGTTTTAAGCACAACTTCTTCCTTCATCATTCAGGATATATGGAGAAGTTACCAGTTTGGGTTTTTTTTGTCGTAGGTCAAAACACGAGAGAACAAGGCAGATAGTCACACAAAGGAAAACCAGCTGCATTTTACAAATACCCAAATTGTGCTATCAGAGCATTAAATATTTATCAGTGAGTGTCTGCCCATTGAGTACTTCGGTATATTTAATTTCTTTTTATTGTTATTGTCTGTCTGGACTCGGACTTATCTCCTTGGCCAAAGATAAAAGATGATTTGTGTCATAAGCACATGGCATGTGAGGAAGTGCTTCAGTTTTCCTTGTGATTCAATTAATGAGGCAAGGAAAGGGCAGAGGTATGGAAGCTAAACTGCCTTTTAACTTTCATAGCATATTGAAAATGGAGCTCTGACAGACATAGTTTGGGTTTTGAAGGTCTGCTCTGTGTTAGCAGTACAAGAGGCAGCTGCCTAAAATCTGAAAATACTAGGAGGGTGTTTGTGGGCTGTTTAGCCAGGGCAAGGCAGGGAGCTGTGGGCAGTGTGTGTTTCCCAGGCTGCTGAGGGCAGCAGGGACCACGGAGCTCATGTTGATAATGAGTGGATGATAACATATTAATGCATTTTTACTTTTTGGCAGAATATTAAGGCTAGAGACTGTTGTGACACATGGTAACTGGTTGAAAATCACTATTTACAAAATAGGGAGGACCTGTTATATTAGCAGAACTGACAAGAAAATAAGCAGATATTTTTTGTTTTGATGTTGTTTGGTTTATCTTTTCTTTTTAAATCAACAACCCTTGGCACTAGGGAAGATAGACACAATGTTGGCTATTATTTACCAAATCAAACATATTTAAATGCACTGTCTTTGATACTTAATAAATGTTGTAGTGTAGCTTTTTGTGGCTAATAAAACTTGGTTTACATTACACCCCTTGTCTGCTGTGATTTGCCTCCTAGGGCTCACTTAGAGTGCATTAAGAAGCTGCACACAAGATCAGGGTGATTTGCTGCAAAACTTAAATAATTCATTTATGCACCACTGCTCTCAGACAGTGTTTTTACAAACGCTGTAATGAGACAAGCTGTGAAATGTTTTACATGGTGGAAATGAGGGCTGCTGCTCAAGAAAAGTCTTCCTGCACAGATCTGATTCCTTGAAGTCCTCAAGAGGACTTTCAAAGTATGTAGACCTTTCAAAGGTGTAGACCTCCAAAGCACACTGTCCTACTGATAAGGCTGTTTTGTCCGAACTTGGCAGTAATACTTTTCACTTCCATATGCTTTCACTGGAGGACCTGAAAGGAGTGTGGGATGCTAAGGAGTTCAGAGTGGAAACTCTTGTTCATTGTGCTGGGTCAAGGTCCTTTTCTGACTGTGACTATACCTTGTCTACCACGCTGATACTTGTTCTTACTCTGTTCTCTGCAGTACCTTTGACTTATTAATAATGGACATCAAAGAAATTAGAATATAGAAGCTAAAATATACCAGAATTAGGCTTTACTGTCAGTGTTGATGACAAGTCCCCTGATGTTCACTATCTTATCCTCTGGAGCCATGCTCCTTCTGTGTAACCATAACCTTCAATACCCTCTGCAAAAGTCTTATTGTCCTGAAGAAGAGCTTGAAAGTATGTCCTGCACCTGGACTTTCAGGAAGCAGTTCCTGAGACACAAAATAGCTCTATTATTTACACTAAATGTTAGAATAGTTTTTCTTTTTATTTGTTTTACTTTTCTTAATCTAGCAACTTGGATGGAGAAGAGGGAGTAGTGTTTGGAGCTGGTGGAGTAAGTGTGACCTCTCTGTCGGTTTTGGATGTATTTTAGACTATAGCTGTTAACTACACAATCGGATTTAATCTGTTCTACAGGAAGAACAAATTACAGAAGAATTAAAACATAAACAAATTAGTCCTAAATTAGTAATTGGGTAAGAATAATCTGTTTACAGTATGAGTCTGACTTTGCCAAGAAAAGGATCCAACAGTTTATATTTCCCATGCACATCTCAGAACTGACTTAGAGTTTAAGATGAGATAGGGGAAAAATACTAGGTGTAACTGAGACTGCTGGATGGCTTTGGTTGGAATTTGTAACTAATTGAAAGAATGCACAATTAGAAGCAGATTTTAATTTTTAGCATTAAGACAAAACTGTTCAATTTTTCATAACTTCTTAATGTGTCAAATTTGCTTTAGAATATTTTGCTAGAAAATACTTTGTAATTGCTTGTAGTTTCATGTAGCCATTACAAACCTTGAAGTGTGCAAAGGAGATTAACATTTTACAGAATGAAAGCTAGAGAAACAGGAGGAAAACAAAATGTTGGGGTTGCGGGTAGGTAGAGATCCGTTTGAATTTACTAGCATTCCTGTGAGCATTTTCCCCTCTTCTCAACCAGTTTTGAATCTGAGGAAATTACCATCTGTGCATAGATACGCAGGAAATGAGCTAAATTTGTAGTGTAAACATTTTCAAATGAATATTTGCACAGTACAGTCTCTCAGCAATGCATTATCCTCTTTCATTTGGTAATCAACACATATCCCTTATGAGTTGCGTTGAAAGGGAAGAGAGTGACTCTCACTAAACTCTAATTATCCTTTCCTTCCTCCTGGGAAGAGCTCTCTTTAAGCTCCCTTTTGTGAGCTGCTCTACATTTCACAATCATTCCACCTCTTGATCACTCCTCCTCCTTATTTTGCCTCACAGTGGACTCTTGGAAGTAAGGGCACAGCACAAACCCAGACAGCTCTGTACAGGGATGTCTGTTGAATTCCTATAAGGCAGGATTCCCAGGCCTATGCAAAGCCTTGGAGACATTCAGAGAAATTAACTTTCAGCTGAGGTTTGATGCTGGACACAGGTTTGTGATAATACATAAATATTTCTTGGCCTAGGACTGGGAGAATGGCATATTTCCATTAACCCCAAAGTACTTCTGACTCAATTCAATCTGGAGCAACATGAGTCAGCTGTTTCTGCTAAGCAGTGTTTCTAATTCAGCCTTTTTCCTAATAAGCACGTACACATAACGTGAGCTTGCTACACCAAATAATCTGTATTTCCTCCATATGGTTTGGAGATTTTTATTTTCTTTTAATTCCTTGCAAGCTGCTGAATAGGAAAATGCAGTCAAGGTCTTGTTCTAGCCAAAAACGGACCCCAGCTGAAGCTGGGGGGGAATTGTCAAGATTAGCATATCCTGGTAGTTTTGGGAAAGGAATTTTTCAGCCAGTCCATCTGACTACTAGGGATTGAAAATAGGTTCAGTCGTTGAGTAGTCCTGTATAGGACGTCCTTTGTTTTTTTCTGGGTAAATTTCTGAAGGCGGAGTGTGAAGAAGAAGAAGGCTGGACCAAGCCTTGCTAAAGCTGCTTCACAGGGACAAAGCAACAGATCTGAGGTCATTCCGCTGAGATACTTCACCTTGACAGGAGGGAGGAATGGGAACATCGGAAGACAGGAGAGGAAGCTGCTGGGGAAGATCTGTGTTTGGTGTAATAATGAGCTTAAGAGGTTTGGAAGTAGATACTTTGTATTTGGAAAGGGTAGAAATTTATGCATGGAACAGAATGACTTTATTTGCTAATTTTAATGTGCAATTAAGAGTGTTAGAGTGATACTAGCAAAGCCTTGCTATTGCTGCCTCTGGGCTATCAGAGTAAAGCTGTAGCCCTATTCATGTGCATCCACAGATAGCGAGAACAGGGAGACAAAAAAGGGTGCACATATGCCTGGTAAAGCACTGAAAAATCTAACTCCCCCAGAAACCTTGATTAACACCCTCTCCTCCCCCCACCACAAGAAAAAATCAAACCAGAATTAAAACCTTTTTCTTGTAGTATCAATGAAATCTAATGGCATAGTTTTTCTCCTTCAAGCAGGGAGACTGTTAATTCCCGGAATGCACTTTATACAAATTAAAGTCCTTTCCCCTTCCAAACATAATTTTTAACAAAGGAATCAATCTCTCTCCCCGCAAACCAAGGTGAACAAATACATATATAAAATAATTAAATTGCTTTTTTCTTATTATAAGAGTTTGTTTGGTTTGTAAAACCAAGCTGGGATATTTATGCCCTTCCTCTTAGGGAAGGTCAGCAGATATACACTCAATTACCTATTTGTGTGCGTTAAATCAAACTACTCTATATTCAATATTTTGTTTTTTAATTTTTCCTGAGCAGGAAGCTGGAAATCCAAATTAATGACTCTTCCCCAGTGACATAAATTCTGCAAGGTGTTTGTAGCTCGCTTGCCTTGTTAAAGTGCTCTGACGTGATTGATAACCGTTGTCCTCTCCGACAGCGAGGGCTGCACAGCAGTGGCAAGTAGACCAGCAAGCATGCAGGGAACTTGCACTAGGATCCAAATTCAAGATGTTTTCATTTTTTTCTCCTTCCAGGTAGTGAAGAATGGCTTCTAAATAGGCTGGTACCCTTCTTGTTTTCCTGCTAACAGCTGCTGTTGGACATGGTAATATACCAAAGTCACTGCAGCTGAGCAAGGGAAAAGTAAATCTTGCCTCTCTGGGGTATCTGGGGGCAGTAAAGTCCCTTCTGCTGAGGGGAGAATTGCTGTACTGGGACCATTTGTGCACACCCTGTACTGGTAATATAGTGTGAGTAGTTTAACTTGCAAAGGGTCCCCACTTGAGGGATCTACTAGAAGTCCCACTTTATCTCCTCTTTCTGTGTTTACCTGTGCACTGGCTAGCTGGACCCTGAACCTATAAGGACAGATTTCTTCCAGAGAACAGTAAAGCTGCCATAAAAAAAAAAAATCCACATAATATACATCTCAAACTACTTTTCTCCATCTTTTTAGTGTATAGTTAATTTTCTCAGTCAGTGGTTAACACTTGCCTCATGCCATGACAGCCTTTCTTCCAATGGACTAGGAATCTGATGGACTAGTGCAGGCAAGAGGAGGCATGAGCACCTTGGGAAAAGCTTCTGATAATTTTGGGGCTTAGTTTTAAACTTTTGCTCTTCTTCCCATTGTGTGATACTCAGGTGGAGAGTGGATTTGTGTTCAGTAGGCTAACATTTGTGAGGTTTGTGGAGCTGCTAAGGGATAACTTGCCAACTTCTATTATTAGGATCTTTCCTGTAATGCAGCAATTCAGCCCCTCCCAATTTGTTCAAAATATGGCAGCTTAACTTCTGTGATGAGGATTATCTGCAGTAAATTCTTACTAAGGTTTAACTGAAAACAGATTAAATGTCACATAAAAATTGCCTTAATGTGGCAGTCTATGTGGAAATTGGAAGAAAAGTTTCACGTGTTTGGTCTTTAAATAATGAATATGCAACATTTAAAGAAATAGCTATTGCCAGAGCTTTGAATGTGAGTCTGAATCAACCTCAAAATTGACAAAACACCCTTACAAAGGGCTTGAGAAATGAGTAGCACCGGTCGCCTGGGCTTAATGATGTGGCTGCAATCCCAGCAGAGATAACTGTATTGCAGCACGGACAGATCTCTCTAATCAGTGTATTGTTACTGCTATTTCTTATTTTGTCTTTAGGCAGAAGCAGGAAGTAAATGTAAGTAAAAGAGCCATGCACATTGCTCTTTCCATAATCCTTGTGCTATGAACTGGTTTTTCCCCATAGGCTATTAGTGTCTTTGAATAAGTATCTCGTTCCTTTCAATAAACACTGTGCATCTGAAGTTAAAGTGGTTACTAGTAACTAAAGTGACAGCTACTCATCTACCAGCAACCAAAAGAAGCTTTCTAAACCTGAAGATGTCACATCATTTTTGTAGCTGCATTTCTGAGCTCTTGAAGACTCAAGTGCCATGTTTTTGAGCAGAAACAGGTAGTCAGCTAGGGTGTTTATTCACTGAAGGTCAGGCTTTAGTATTATGAAACTTCTAGCAGATATGATAAGCAGTAAATTGCAGATCTATCATCTTCTCTTTTCTACCTTTTTTTTTTTTTTTTTCCCAGTGAGTGTGTGTGTGAAATCAGTAGAATAGTGCCTGCATTTGATTTATGGCCCACTTTTGACCAACTCTTATCAGGTTCCCACAAGCCCTTTTCTGATGCAGCTCGTGTCTGAATGACAATAGACAACCAGTGCCATTATGCTCCAAAATCCCTCTCTGCATTCTAGACACCTAAGATTACATCTGGGCTATTGATTTATTACTCCCCCCTTGCTTTTTTTTTCCCCCACAGGGACCAGTTTGTTCAGCCTGAACAAGATAGACTATTATTAAACTGAGCAAACTACTCCATGTGAACTTGGTAAAGAAATAATCATTTGCAACCACCTTTCTAACCACCCAGGTTCATAAAGAAATGTAGGTGTTGAAATATTAAGTCTGTTTATATATGGGTCCCACCATTCGTGTTTGTTCAGATTATATATAATTTATATATATGAAATGAGACCCAACAGGCATTCTGTTGTGTTGGACATTATAGGCATATTGCCTAAAGCACTGCAGTATTGCCACCCAATGTACAAAACCCAAATTATTACAAATCTTCGTTATAGAAATACCTACTGTAACACCAACTGTATCTCTGGCAGGGAGGTTTTATGACACATTTTAGAGCCTCAGCAAAATTTATATGCTCTACCAATAGATTTTTTTTTTCTTTTTCTTTTTTTTTGGGGGGGAGGGGAGGGAAAGGAAGCTATAAATTTTACAGCATGTTGGACTTTTATATCTCCTAAAAATGTACTGTGCAGGATTCACATTTAATATCCCTCAGCTATAGTCATGTGTGTATTTAAGTCAGTAAGTGAAAAGGTACAGACAGAGCTTCTAGTTAAAATGGTTATTTTTTTCCTTTCTCTCTCCTCCCCCAACTCCCCCTTCCCTCCCACAAGCACATACCTCACCCTTGCATCTTCTTTTGGTTAAAATAACATTACAAAAGCTGATTCACTAATTCAGGGTTCACCCAGAACTCCTTTGGCCTGCTTTAAGGAAACTCTGAGCACCAGCATGCTGGACCAACAACTTCTGCAGGTGCTCTGAGAAAAACCCAGAGGACTGAATGGACCAAACTCCACAAACAGAGGCTTTCAGAGCTCTGCTCCCCCTGTCCTCGGTCATGGGGACAGATCTGCTGATTTTCAACCATACCTCCCATGGTCTATGCCCTACCTCAAAGGATTTATTTTAATCTGCCTACTATTCATTGTGTGTAAGTGTCTGTTGTTGCTTCAGTCTTGCTAGACTATTTTTATCAGTGATACATTTGGGCAGAAAATATGCCACATAGACTGTAATTTGAATATTTCCTTTTACTGCCACAGTGTACTGCTGGTATTTTTTAATTTTGTAGGTGTTTCTTGGTTCTTCTGTGGGACAAAACTCTCTATTGGTAAAGAATCAAATAATACCAGCATCAAGTGGGGAAAACTTAATTTTCTTTCAGTTGTTTTGTTACTAGGTGTCAGGTTATCACATAATTTTCTCATATTTAAGAATAAAATGACCCTTACAGGAAGAAAAAAATCATTTGAAGTTTTATAATTATTCCATTATTCCTTCTGTGGGCTTTTATTTCTTTTCTGTCCATCCAGGGCTTGATCCCACCAGATGCTATGTTTGTTTCAACAAAACACTTATGGACCTGCTCAACAGTATTTGGAAGCTCAGATAACCATGAATGTTTTTGAAATATTGCAGTATTTTTATTTAAAGATGGCTGGTCAGTGAAGTGCCTGAGTAATACCTATCACTGAGGCCTTGTAGAAAGTGAAAATCATGCCTTTCCAATTAGAATCCTGTTAAGCATCTAAATATTGCAATGAGAAAAAGAAACTGTGTAATGCAGAGTATGACTGAGTCTGTTCAGTAGGGAAGAAGTAAGTTACACAGAAATACATAAATCAGAGCTTCACAGACCCACAGATTGCATTGCTGTTGGTAACAGAGCACTACGGCTCTGCAAGGATACTGGAGAGTTACAGTAGCTCCTGGTCAGAGTAGGGAGAATAATTAATGGCCAATGGAAAAGGATGAAATGTTTTTTCCTCAGAATGGAGCAAGCAAAGAGGGATGCGAAGGCAGCACAGAACAAGTGGAGAGTCAAGCAAACTGAAATATGGCAGGCTGAAAAACCCAAAAGGGAACACTTTTTCCCGTAATGTCTAACTCAGCTGGGAAATTCCATACTTCTGTTCAACGGAGAACAAATCAAATTTTAGAGAGAGATAACCAAATTTATGGCAGTAGTCCATGCTACAGCAGGAAGAGCAACGTCAAGGTCATTAGAAATGCACTGCATCCAGCCTTCAGTCACTGGGTATTTGGGGGTTCAGAAGGACAAGTAGCCAATACCTCCAGGTAGCAGAGCTGCACTTTGAAGCCTGGTTCTGGCCACATGAGACTAAACTTGAATGGACTGTTGCCCTTATCTAGTATTGCATTTTCTTTGCTTTTATCCTTAAATTCAATGTTTTTTAAAAGTTCGGGATGACCAGGGTGTTGGATGTCCTGTGCAGAATGTCTTTTCCAGTATCCTTATGTTATGATTCACTGTTGTACAGAGGAAACAGAAATCACAGTAATGCAAACAAACCAAAAGAGATTTAAGTCTTGCTGAAGCTGATTGTCACTTTTGTGACAGGCACTGGCTGTTTGGAATAAGCTCTTCACAGTCTTTCTGACCTGTGTTACAACTATTGTTTCATTTGCATCTTGATGTCACCAGAAAAAGCTGTGGCAGAAACTTGCTCTGGGTAAGCCAGATCTGGAGTTTTTCTGGCTTCGTGGAGGACCTTTTCTTCTGCTGTAGAAACTCCACCATTCCCTTACTGCGGCTGACCTGAAATTATGATTTATTTGTCTAAAGGCATTTCCTGGTTTCCTTTTGTTTTGGAGAAGAAACTTATTTTATTTCTTTTAGCTCCTGGTGTCTTCTACCGTGGAATACAGACACTGGCCTGCACAAGTATTGGCTTGCATAATGCTGTTTCAGATAAAGGTCATAAATGGTCTTATTTGGAAATTAATTCAAATAAGAGAGAGAACGAGCCAAAACCAAGCCTCTACTGGGCATGTTAATAATGTCATTTGTTTACAGAGTGCAAGATCACTGCTAGAGGACATCCTGAATCATTGGCTGAGGCCCTTAGTGTTTGCCTTTGGTTGTCCCTGTTGTGAGGGAAGCAAGTCCAAAGGTCAGACAGACTCTGCTGGACCAACACTGCCTGAAGATAGCTATTCATCTTCTGGAAATCCAGGCTGATATTTTGAAAGATGGAAGTTAGGATNAAAAAAAAAAAAAGATGGGATTCCTTCATTCCATGGACTAGTTCCAGTACAGTCATTGGCACTGCAACCAGGAGGAATTAGCGCTGCAGTTCTTGAAAAATAACCAAGCAAAAGAATGTTGTTGTAATGTTGCAAGAGAGCAGCAGCAAATTGGAGCTGGTGTTTGAGTGCTGCATCCATGGTGTGTGCGACAGGAAAGTGTGTTGGCATTTTTGGGGATGTTTATTTCTTGCACACACAGAATCTGTGTGGCTTGGTTTTGGTTCTTTTTGAGCAGTCTTCAATACAGTAATTGCAGAAATATCTTTGTTTTATTGCTCTTCTCAAATACACTCAAAAGGCTGTGAGAAGACACAGTCAAAATACCACAGCTGAGAAAGGGTGTTTGTTGCAGAAGCAGGCAAGGCTTGTGTGGCTCCGTACAGAACATGTGCTCTGGGTTTCAGCAGGTAGAGGGTAGAAGAGCAAACAAACAGGGAGCCATATTGTCAGCCATACTGAAAAGTGCTCTAATGCCCTTTCCTAAGCATTTTCTCATCAGCAACAGCAAGATCAGATGTTTATCAGAGACACAAATAGCGCAAACACATGGCTCTTGGCTGTTTCCTTCAGTAAGCAGCAGTAGCAATTAATTAGCCCTCGGAACATGTTGCATCTATAGAGATAATTTTAAACCCTCACTTTGTTTTTTAAGGGTTAGCAGTGTTCCTGAACAGTTCAAAGATGCATGTTTAACATGTGGAAGACTTGCATTCTGACTTCAGCAGGAGGTACACAAAGGCTGTCTTCCCACAAGTTCAGTTGCACTTTTGGTATAGCAGAGCACGTTTCACTTATTAAAGTGAATAAAGAGCAGGGGATATTCAAACGCTCTGTGAGGGTCTCCTGGGTGTAGCTATGGATAGTAGGTAGTATTTATGTTCCATTTTGTATGCTTGTCAACAGCTCTTTGTGTCAGACTTTTTTTTTTTTTTAATGCAGGTTGTCCTCAGGAAAGGAATGAAAAGGAGTGAATGTTGTTGCAGCTGCCATAAAGTGTTATGTTATGTATAAATCATCATCCTGAAGTTCATTAACCTTAATATAGTTTAGTCTTTATGTGTCATCAGTTGAGCCCAAGCCTTCCAGATGAGTCATTCACTATCTGCTGGATTTGTGGGGGAAAGATAATTTTTGCATATCGTGAACATTATCCACAGACCTCTCTCCTTCTGTGCCCTTCTCATTGAATTGGAATGGCATTTGTTGAACCAAGAAGGTGCTGTGGGACAAGCAGGGTTGTGACAGCCTAAAAGAAGAGGAGGAACCAACTCCAGATGAAAAACATCACAGGAGGGCAGCAAGGGTGCCAGAGGAGTGGTGTGACAGCTCTGATTTTCCATTTTTATACTGCACCAGTGTGTAAATCAGGAATTGCCCTGTTAGGGAAACATGTAGTTGAGAAACGTCCCCAAAGCTGATAAACACCCAACCGGGGCTGTTCAGAAGCCCAGAAGTGAACACTGGTACACTGAGGAAGCGGGGAAGCCCTGAGGGGTGACAGCAGAGCTCAACCAGTGTCCTCAGCAGCCACCTCAGCACATCAGCTGTTTTGCCAGAGTCCCGCACTTCCCAAGGGTCAAATGTTGGGCTGATCCCAAAGAGGGGTATAACATAGCCACTGACCTTGTGGATTTTTATAGGGAACACATCCAGTGCACAGGGGCTGGCATGACACAGGGGGGCTCACTGGAAGGTTTGACAAATGGGCTGTGGAGACTGGCACTATGTGTGGAGCAGAGGCAGGGGTCGATGTAGTGTGTATGAGATGAAAGATGAGGACAGGGCTAGGTCAAGAAGAACATTGTATCTTGGGCAGTTGTCTTTTCCACTGTCCAAATTCCAGAGAATCAGTTTTTCCATCTCCTCCAGCACATCTGTGACATTTGTAATTCAACCTTTTAAACACCGCTGTCTGTTTCTGCTCCTCAGCGGATTAAAAAAAAAAAAAAAAAAAAGAAAAATCCCTGAGCATGCACACACAGAGATATAATAGAAGAAAATAAAAATCCCTCTGTAGCTTCAGGTCATCACTCTTTTGGCTGCATGAAGCTCACCTATTGACAGAAATCATCTACCTCCAGCTGATCTTACTTCTCAGCCAAGGTCTGAAAGTCTGTCACCTCCCATCATGATCTGTCATACAAACATTGCACTGAGTGTTAGCCTAGCAGTTAGGAAGATTTGTTGTAAGTCCATTGGATCATTTTTTAAATTTTTCTTTTAAAACCACCTAGTACAATGGGGGTGAATTGTCTTATAGGTTAAGGGCAGAGGCTGGGTCTTAATTTATCCCAGTAATCTGCCCAGAGTGCACATAGGAATCCTGTGGACTGCACAAAAAAGTGCTTGAGTCAGACCCTTCTCTGCTCGAGACTCAATAAGGGCATGAGTTGATCTAAACACATATATCTTCTTCTGTGCCAGGGGATAGAGGGAGGAGGAAAAAAAAAAAAATCAATGCCGTCTCTGGCTGAATTT
This sequence comes from Formicarius rufipectus, assembly GCA_013399695.1. Taxonomy (NCBI): domain Eukaryota; kingdom Metazoa; phylum Chordata; class Aves; order Passeriformes; family Formicariidae; genus Formicarius; species Formicarius rufipectus. The sequence continues at coordinate 352,228 of VXAU01002306.1, read as the reverse complement.
CTAGCTGTGTTTCACAAGGCTGTTCCTTGGCTCAACCCTTACATCCATACGTTTCAGCATAGCCCTGCTGCATTCACTCTGCATTGGATTGTCTGAATTTTTCTCCAAGAGTATAGGCTTGGCCTTTTCCTTCAGCTTCTACTTCTCTGTCTTGTTCTTTTTTAGCTCTTTTTCCTCTTCCTTCCTTTTTCCTTCTCCAGGCTGTCACAAATTGTGCCACTTGATGCCCTGTTGTTGCTACTCCATTGCCTTTCTCTCCAGGGCTCTGAGTGGGCAGTGCCCTTGAATTGTTTTCCAAAGTCCAAGAGCTGCAGTACCCTGGTTTTGGCCTAAGAAGGATAATGATTTATACAGATTCTCTGATTTTTAAGGGGTCTCTGAAATCAGAAAGCGGAGGATTACCTGCTAAAAATCATCTTCATTTGCATGAACAAAAGTTATTTGTATATGTAAGATTTTGAAAGGCATTTTTGCAGAATTGAGGGAAATGATACATAGATTGTTAAATAATCTCTGAGGTCCTTGTGCTGTGTTGAAGTCTCAAATAAGAAGATAAGTGTATCATTACAACTGGTGTTCAGCTTAAACATCTTTGCTTTTATTAGTTTAAACTGATAAACATTTAAACATAGTTTACGCATACATTAAGCTTAAATGTAGGGTTTGTATTTTAAACCAATTCTTGCAGTTTTTCCCACTGTTTTTTGAAAACTCTTCCTTTTGCTGTCACGAAATGTTTCCAACCAAAGCACTAAAAATACCTTGAAATGTACTGTAATGACAGTAAGAAATGGTTATGTGCAAGGTCTGAAGAGAGTAAAGAGCAGAGCTATAATTTCAAAACCTCCAAATAATTTGCCTAAACCAAAGCTCCTAATCTTTGCACCACATCACCTATTGTATGGAAGAATCAATCAGTCAACTGCATTGATACCTCTCCATTAACTGGTTCGCCCTCAGTTCTGGATTAGGTGAAGGGTCCACGAGGACATGGGTCCTATCCTCAGCTGCATGACTGGGAACAAGACTGAGGCCAAAGTAATGTTTGAAAGGTTTTCTTTTATTTGTAGAACAAATGTTTTCATCCATTTGTAGGGCAGTCAAACAGTGTGAAGGAAACATAACAATCCCCCTTGTCTCTTTATCTGTGTTTTTATAAGGTCACCCATCACAATGGTATCTAAGTGTCTTTCTTCTTTCCTTTAAGGGTCCTGGTCAGGAGTTGAAAATAAGGAAAAGAGAGAAAGAAAACCACAAAGAAAGAGGCATATGAAAAGTAAAAAATGCGGAACTGGAGGTGAACCTAAACACTCAGAGGTAATTTGCCTTGAGGAGCAAGAACCCTTGAGACCTATGCTTAGACTTTGGAAAAAAGAATCTGTGAACAATAGTAAAGACTAGGAACGTGCTATGCCTCTGACAGGTATGTAAACCTTAAGATTAAAATAACAACTTCAAAAATCCTTCTGTCAGAGTGAGTTTGCTTTAGCTAGTCAGGGTTTCAGGGGAAGTATCACAAAGACAATTTATATCAAGTGGACATAGAAAAGGAAGATTCTGTTAGAAATTTCTAACAGTTTGGTTCTTGACAAAGTCATCATGACATTAAAATAACATTGTATAAAATCAGTTGATTAAGGATTAGAACTAGTGAATTGTAAAAAAAATATATTTTCTGTGTATGTTGAATCACTTTTAAGATAAATTTCATACATGAGAAAGAAAATGAAAAATCAGGAAGGACACAAAATTTAAATTTCATCTTTTTTTTGTCTTTGTGTCAATTATTATTTTGATTTGAAAACATTTTCACCAGTGATTCTGGCAATCCCAACACTCTCTTACTTCACAAAGTAATTGGGAAGGGTTCATTAAGAGGCTTTTAAATTTTTGTCTTAGTTTCACAATGTATTTCCACTCTATCACGTCTCTGTTTACAGGGGCTGTTTTCCTGTGCTTGACTTACATTCATGGTGACAGAGGAAAAGATAGTGGGTTTTTCAATCACATATGAATGACACTGAACATCAACTAATCACATCTCTTCAACAAACACAAGCCACTAACCAAACTCTTTTTTGCATACTATAGAGAAATAAGAGAATTCTTGACCACAGAAAGCAGGAATTGATGTACACAAAATGAATTAAATCATTCACATGTGCTCATTGATACTTCTTTAAGCAGCAACTTCCTCCTCCCAGAGATCTTACTTGAGGTTTGCAGATGACCACATGTAATGATGTGGTTTCTTGTCACTAGAAATAACTGTGTGAGGCAGCAATATGTGGTGCAAAATATTATTACTCTGTAAGTGGCATTTAACTGACCTAGTTACTCCAAAAGCTAATTACTAGCTTGTATACATCACCACACCTTCCAGCAATACAGTAAACTTCAAGAAACATTGAAAAAAAAGTTCAGCTGCTGTCGGACAATGTTCAGGTTGGGTATGAGGCCCTCTGAAGTCAATGGCTGGCTTACACCAAGAAGAAAAAGTAGACTGAAAGGTCAAATTCTCAAATCTTCTCGTGAACCTTGGCATTTACTTTGACAAATCCTGTGCCTCCACACGTGGCCACTGGTTCAACAAGCTATTTAGATCTATGACCAGTCTAGAAAGACATGAGTCATTGCACTGCCTTCAACATGGTGACTCACATCCTTCACCAGCACCCCCTAAGCTGCCCCCTGGGCTGGTCCTTTCCCTCCAACAGAAGGCTGAGAAGGCTTGTCTGCAGTTTCAGGTGTTTATTAAAGGCAAATGGGTCATGATGATAGATCGTGTTTTTGCTGCCTGGTTGGAAAGTGTGACCCTAAATAATGACCCCAAATATTGGGATCTCTGTGTGGTTCTTTCCTATTTTCCTCCACTAAGAATGTTGTATGCAAAGACATTATTCAAGAGGGAAAAGCTTCCAGAATTTCCACCCCTCCAGCTCTCAAAGAGGAGCAGCAAAATTATTTCTTTTAATTGTTTTGTCTTTATTTCAGTTTGTAGGTACCCCTTCTATGCAATGAACTTCATCACAAATCCAAAGAAATGTTCACCATTGTTCCTCAGACCTGCTATTTTGTACATATTCTCTATCAGATAATCATAAAATTTAGAGGCAGAAAAATTCTTCTGTGTTAGATCATCTTGTGGCTGCCCTTGCTGACAAAGATCTTTCTCCCTATACAGTATATTCTCCAGTGCTCTGTCCATTCTAAATTTAAGTGGATTAAATGTGGTACTTTCTCAGTGTCCTGTCAGAAGCTGTTGGAGAGGCTCAGAGGTAATTGGCACTGGCACTCTCTGAAGGTATGCTGTGGACCTTACTGCACCTGTCATTTGTATCCAAACACAGTGCTTTCCTCCAGCTGTCACGGGTACTGTGTGGCCATAATTCTTCCAGGCCCAGCATACAGGCTGTGCTGAACACTTACAACTAAGATGGAACAAATACAAAAATGTGGTTTTGGTTTCTTTTTGGCAGACAGCGTGGAGAGGGTTAATTCTTTTGAGCAACCCAGAGGTGAAATAGTAAGGTGAGGGCCTCTAGAACATTTTGTCGATGAAAACTAGAGGTATTGAGATATGATGTGCTTGTCTGCACATGAAGCTTTTACCTATATAAAGAGGTGTATTTCACAGGGTTCAATTAATAACTACATTTAAAAAGCTAACTGTCTGCTCTTGTGACACGGAAAGCAGATTTAATCAAACAGTGCGTGCTTTCGAAGAACACTACTGATGATAAACACATTTAGGCAAAGTAGTAATAATGTTTGGAGTTTCCTTTTCCTCTCAAGGAATGCATCAAGTGTTTCATTCAGTCCCCACTCAAACAGTGCTGCTGCTTTGGAGTTGCGATATGCCTGCCCCTCCGTGGCATGACAATATAGATTAGTCTTGATGGAAAGGCCTCTTGCATTCAGATTCTTCTTCTTGAACTGTTCTGTTTCTCCCAAAAGATATTGACACACCGTCCAGAAGAGAAAACAAAGGGTGTTAGCTGATTCCATGGTTAAAATGTTTTCTTTCTACTCTCATTGCCACCAGAACCCCAACTTGTAATTGTACCAACTGCAGACACTTAAAGCCATTAATCTCTATGTACAATTCTCTATCCCGCTCACTGTCATTACTCATTTCTATACCTTTATAGAGAGGAAAATACTTTCTTTTTGTGTAGCCTCTTACTACTGCTTTTACTCAAGTCATATTGAAGGTTCCTAACATAGAGACTATTCATAGCAGTCTCACTACTTGCTATTACTGCCTCTGAGTTCATGAATCCCAAACTGAGATCACGTCATGTAGCCCAATATTCCTTGGACATGTAGCACCACATTAAAATGTCATTTTAAGCAATTAATATTTTATTTATAAATACTTATAAATATTTATTATAAATAAGGCTTTAAACAGCAGTTTAAAAAAAGTTACATTTTTGTATTAAAACTTGTTCAAAAATTTAATTATGAGAGAAAAAATTCAGCTGAACTGTTACAAAAGACATTGCAGTGCCATGCTTTGGCAAGTTCATGTCAGGCTGCCCTGTTCAACTGAAAAGGAAGACTTTGCTGCGTTACACGTTCAATCTGAGAAACCAAACTGGAGATTTAGGGAACAGCTAAATACTCCATGCTCTTGTCTTTCTTGGGCAAGTCTTGTTCAAGACTCTGGGTCAAATGCTCCCCTTGAAATCCCCTGTGTGACTCATGGCTGAGGATTTGAAAGATGAGGTTTTGTGCCTGCTGGAAATTGAAAGTGAGATTCGTCCTCCTGACTCAGACCATGGGTTTATATCTAGCTCTGGAGGGACCCCCATTTTTCTGACCCAGTAAATCAGAGGTCTGACTGCACCGGAGTCATCTTCTGTTTGGTAGGGATCCTTCCTTGTGATACACTGCATTTTTGTGTTCCCTTTTCTGCAAGCTCCTTCTAGGAAGTCATGGAGACACAGCTTTTTTGGACTGTTTCATCTGAAATGTTACACCCTTTAGGAGAAGTATGTATTTGACTAATTACTCCTTTGTAATACAGGGCTGTAAAAAGGGCAGTTTTTAAAAATAAATAATAATCTAAAATAATAAAAATCATCATTGTTACTCTGGTAGCTGTTTTATATCTTTACCTCAAACCAGACTGACCAAACATCTCTGATTAAGTATCCTGCAGAAGCATTTAAATTCAGCAATTTTAATAGCTCTTAACAACTCCCATTGATGGTATTATTTTTCATTGGGAAGAAAAATGGTTATTGCTCACATTGACCTCCAGTAAATCTTGTCACCCAGCCCATACTCTAGTCTTGAAATATAATTAAAGCACTCTGTTTTGATAATACTGACTTACAAAAGTGTAGGAACTAGTATTTACATTTTCTCTTTTTATTGCTTTTAAGTTTCATACAAAAAGAAAGGTAATGCAACTGAATTACCTTAAACGGCCATGAGTGATTTATTTCTGTCTAGAAATGTTGTAGTTTACATACATCAAATATATTTTTTTGCTAGGATTACCTCAGTGTTTGACTGGCCTTTTATTTTATTTTTTTTCTTCTGAGGTGATTTTAAATTCAATTCACAGTGTAAGCATCATCAGAGAACTAAAGCAGTTGCTTTTACCCCACGTGAAAGAAAGGTGACTAAACAAATAAATAAAAATGAGATTTGCAGCCGTATATTTCTGCATGGTGCTGTTCATGATATTCTATGTTGTTGTAGCAACATGTTCCTCATCTATATTTAGTTTAATAGCTGCTTTTGGAATATTGCAAGCTAGTACAGTATATTATCAAGTGGTTTGAATGACATCATAACCTATGAGTGTCATCTCTTGTGGGTTATAAAACCCTCCCAAACCTTCCGTTTGTATTAATGTCTTGTAATATAATTTTAAACCAGGTATTATAGTTTACAGTGGAAGGATAAAATTCTGGCCTGCCTTGTACAGTGCACTGGGGGAAAAAGAGGGCAGAGGAAAGTACATTTCCCACTCCACCTGGGCACGGCCTGGGAGAGATAGGCAGTGTGGTGCTTACTGGGCTGGTTTTCCAGTGGGTCAGGAGAAATTTGTCTGTCTCTAGGGAATATTTTAGGTGGTGTTTGCCCACACTGAAGAGCTTGATCTTTTGCTGAAATTTGATTTGGGGACAGAAGCATCGCACCGGCTGCACCCTGTCTTTTGCCTTATTGCTACTCGATGCACCCAAATGCCTAAGGCAGGGTGTGTTTCTCTCTGGAGGTATGTGTCTTGTTCCATTGGTGATGAGCTGAGAGCCTTTCAGCTGGTGTTGGTGAGTGGCATGAACCCCTTGTCTTCCTGCCAAGTCCAGTCAAACCAGTAGCACCTTCAGTGATTCGATGGGAATCCCTTGCTGGAATTCTCCCTCCTGTTTCTTAGAGAGGAATGTATTTCTATCTCCTATAATCCTATTTCATATTGGAGGCCTCCTTACAAGGTCATATCAGTTGCTAGTTGGAGAATCTGTGGTGGGTATCTGTCCTCACTGAAGTGAAAGGGGAAGTAGAAATCTCTGTAAGTGTTGTGAATCACAGATTTAAGCCTATGCTTGTGTGGAAACTGCAAGTGCACATGGATCACTGGTCACTATTATGGACCAATAGCATTCACTAGATTGCAGGACTCCCAGAGTAATTAGACATGCCAGATGTTGTCCCTGTTCCCACAAGAGGGTCTCTCTATGTTTTGGAAGGGAATAGACTGCTATGAAAGGGCTGCTGTGGTTATTATCGACCTCTTTGCACAACTCTGCAGTTCTGCTTCTTCCTTCAAATTCCATTGACCATCAGCATAGAGTGTTTCCTGATCCCGAGGTGGGACATAAGTTATGTTGATAAATACATTTCAGTCCAATGAAACTGCAGCCATTTTCATGGCGAACAAGAAAGGGATGTGCAAAGTATATAATGCAAAGTTACCTTATTCTGTAACACAAAAATAAATTGTGAAAATTCCTAGTAGAATAAACTTGATGTTTATTGCATGCACTGAGGATCAAAAACTGTTTCTTCTGTTTGTATTGAAAGATTTAGCATCATATATATAAGTTTTATGCTATATTATTTGTCCTGGTGTAAATTTTGAAGCATGTTTGTTTTTTAAAAAAAATTGTTTGCAAACAGATATAATTTTTTATCCCTGAAATGTTCACCATAAATAGTTCAGCTGCTGTAATGTTCTGCCACTAGAAATGATCAATAAAATGTTATTAAAATGTACAGTCCATGCATATCTAATTCCACTTACCCACATGTTACCTAATTACAGATTTTAATCGCTTTCCCTCCACCCCCAAAAAATTGCTTCGTAATGTGAATGTATTGAAAATGTCTGGAGAAATTCACCTTTGCTTTCAAAGAAAAGAAAAGAAATAATGCGTAATGCACCCAAAAGGTTAAATTTATCATGCCAAGAAGAGAACTGCATATCACAGAAGCTCTGGATATTTTTGGCATTCAACTTCTTCCCCCCACCCCCCTCCATCTTTAATCACACCCAGAATGCAGTGCTTGTAAACTGTACTGATGTGTCAACTGTCCTCTATTTATTACATCTTACGCTTTAAATATCACCTCTGACAAACAAAAGAAAAGCAAATGTTCCTAAATTTCCTGAAGGGCTGAAACATCAAGCCCGGATTATTATTGTTTATGTCTCAGCTTTAGCAGCTCCAATGTCTCCATGGTCTGCTGTGCGCCGTGGTTGGCAATGATGGATGACCATTACAGCAGCTTATTGGAAATGGCTTGATTTATAACCTGTTCTCCCGCCTCAGTCTAATGGCTTCATTTCTTTCCTCCAGTGCGTGATGCCACAGCCAAGGTCATTGCGCCAATGGCCTTTTGTTGTTAGTTTGCTGATGACCACTGTGCCCGAGAGTCAGCATGCAGGGAGGGTGAGGAAGGGGGGGACACAGCCAATCTTTACGTTTTATTTTTCTTTTTTCCCCCCTCTCAGCCCCGATAACTGCAGCAGAACAGTAGATTAAATGCTGTCTTCTATTTGCTTCCTGTGCTTGCCAGACAAGGGGCTGCTTTATGATCCTCACTGGGAAAGTCTATTACTCACATCTACTTTAAATGACCAACATCAAATATATACAGCTCCCATTAAAGCTGAGATCAATAAAAATGCCATTAAGATAGTAAAAGTTGCTGATATTAGTGAAGCCCCCAAACAAAATATTTGATTTTCTTTCAGGTTGTTAGTGAGATGGAATACGAACATATAAGAGAAAGGAGAGAGGGCCATGCCCGTGGTCAATAATTTATCTCTGAGATTCATTCAGCCTCTCACCCAATATTTCCCTCCTGTCTATTGATTCCTCATCATTATTTGTCATAAGCTGTCCTAACTCAAGGAGAAAATATGCCCTCCATGTCCAAGGGGAGTCATACCTGAAGAAATAGAAAGGAATTTCATTAAAAGCAAGAAAGGACTGCCTGGGCTTTGAGAAACTCCAGCAGAAACTTACACAGACTTGTGTTATGTGTAGGGTTCTGTGTGTGTGGTTTTCTCTCTCTCTCTCCCTTTTTTTTTTTTTTTTTTAAAAAGCAGTATTTGAAGCCCATTAGACAGTGCCATGACAGAAAATGCCTAAACTTTGAAGCAAGTTGCTTTGATTACATTTTGTTGCCAAGGAGCTGTGTTTGGCCCTGAATGAAAATGGGCCTATTTAAGGGGAAAAAAAAAAAAAAAAAAGGAAAAAAAAAAAGAAAGAAAACACTAAAAAGATAACTTACAACTTTGTAAGTTATTTCCAGTGATGCTCTTCTGAGCCACACTGAATCTGGAGGTGGAAGTCTCCTTCAGGAGGTCACAGGGACTTGGCACCGGCAGCCTGACCATCAAAAAAAAGTACAAGCGATGGTAATATAATCATTAAGATAAACTGTAGCCCAAACGGTAAAAGCACAAGTCGCGAAATGGAATTAAATTTTTAAGTATGGTTATTTGCTAAGAGGCTGTTTAAAACAGGCAATATTTTAAGTTAATGAGACCCATATGTTTTATGGTATGTCATTCAACTGCTTTCTTTGGAAATGGCTTGGAACAATAGCTTTCATGCTTACTTTGTAAAATCCAGAAAGGATTGTGATTGGGAAGTGCACGAGTGGAAAAAATCTGCAAGGCATAATGATGCATGTCTAGGAAGTGTCATCTGTGTGTTGGTATATTGTTACCTCAAAAAGTGAATTTATCTCCATGTACTGTAGCTGAGTATCTTGTGCTATCCCTCCTACCCCTCTTTTATTTTTGCTCTTGTAGGTGGGAAGCTTCTTAGGAGGAAACATTAATTGAAAGAGGGATAGATCTGCTAATGGAGCTTTTGCAGCCTTCTCAAGTGATATTTCTGTGCTTGCCAAAACAAATCAAGCTTGCCTTTGATATTATTTGGAGTGGGTTTGGTCAGGATGGCTTCAACCCTGGCAGAGGTAGTGGGGAGGAACTGAGCTGCCTAATTCAAGGAATTCTTGTTCCCATTTGGACACAGGTGAGCAGTGCAGATTTCTAGTAGCCAGGGCAGAAGGTTGTTGGGCCCTTCTCTAGGCACATGAAGGACCCATAAAGTAAGCCTACACCTGATATCACCATGGTTACCTTCTCCCTTCTCCTTTTACGTCCCATTTTTTGTAGGAATTGCTGTGATCTGCTGTATCTCTGAGGTTCTTGGTAAAATACTTTTGTTGTCCAGTTTTAAAGACCAATCTGTTGGAGCTAGGCCTGTCTCCTATATGCAATTCTTTTCTTGCTACAGCACCATATTCTCTCACAGAAGCTGCTGGAAAATAATAATAATAAAAAAATCTTAAATGGCTTTTTTTTTTTTTGTTAATTTGCACTATTAACCAAGATAAATCATCACTGTTTTTGAGTGTCTGTGGCCACATAAATATGTACTTGTGACTCTCATTAATTCTTATCGGTCTGAAATACTGACAAAAATATATGAGCTGGGAATACCTGAGTCAAAACTGTAATTTAGTTGAAGTCTTTTTAATGATACATTCTGGATAACATCATATAACTGGTGACAGAAATAAGCCAACTCATATTCACCTAGAACAACTATTCCTTGATTCTTTGTAGATGGTCGAAAGACTAGAAGAGAAGAATAAGAAGGCGAGATTTGAAAAATAAACTCTGCAATTTTTCACCTGCATTTTTATACCCGTGGTCAACTTAAAGGGGAGGAAAAAAATATTTTAAAAAGGAGGAGGGGAAAGAATGAAAGAAAAGAATTAAAATCTTGGTGTGACCGATAGATTGCAGATGTTGTTCTCTTTCCCAGCCTGTACCAGGGAGGGAAATATCTGCCTTTTGTCTTTTTCACCCATAACTATTGAGAGCTACAAAACTGTGGATGCAGGATGTGAAGTTTGAGTGAAGCCTTGGTGTGGACTGGCCCTGAAAGAATGTGTGCTCACAGGCTGCTTGTCCCAGCTGATATCTCCTGGTGGTTGGGCTTGGAAAAGAGTGAAGCTTTGTGGGACCCAACACACAGCTTTGTAGATGGCACGGATTGGGTTAGCGTGAAGGGGGAGTGTCAAACCCTGTCTGATTTTTATCAAGAGGAGCTTCAAATGACAAATGCTATTTTAAGTGTAGAATTAGGAGTGCTAATTACAGTTGACATTGTTTTGTAACTTTTATTTTCAACATTGCACAGTGTTTGGATTTCTCCAACCTTTGCCAGAGAGCTCTTTTCTGACTACATAGCAGAAAATGGCAGATTCAGAAATCAGCTGTTTCCCTAATGAATTCAGAGAAACCCACATGGAAACACTGACTCTTAAGGCTCATTTTTCATTAATGTGGAGGGGACTGGAGTTCTGACCATATAAAGGTAAAAACAGGTGTTTCTGTGGGGCTATATTTGGCTTCTTCAGGGGTTACACACACGGAAAACATCTCGGGATCACTCTGTATGTAATGTGTTATCAAAGCTTTACTTTATAAATCTATTGCCTTTTGGAAATGAGAAAATAAAACGTGGCACGAGGATTGGAAGGGTCAGGAATAAGTCCTGGTGGTAGCAAAGCCCTGTGTTTGCTGCAACATATTCACTTCACTTCTCCCACTTTCTCTCATTATCTTGTTTGTTATGTGTAGCTGAATAGGCATGTAACCTCTAAGGCTGTGGAGCAGATCATTAGGAGTTACTGATTAACACCATGTTTCAACAGCAGATCCTGAGTTCTTCTTTTTACAGACTGAAGGGGTCTGGCTTTATGATATTTTAATTAGAGTGTAAATATTGCAGCCTCATAAACTGCTTGATTTATAGGTGACAGCAAAGTCTGTGCTTTGGGAAAGGATACGGGAGGCTTCAGATGTAGTTTCGGTGCCCCTATTTGCCTGTAACAGACATTCTGCTTTTTTTGCATTTGCTGAGCTCATCCTACCAGCCTTACTGATGATGCCTGTGTGTCTAATCTGGCAGGATGCCTGAAATTCTCTTTTATGTTTCTAAACAAAAATAGTACATGCATACTGTACATTTTAACTGATGAAGTGAGAGAGAAAAACTTGGAGTAATATTATTGTCACTGTCAGCCAAAAAGGTGAGCTTAAAAGCTGATGTTCATTATGAGGATTCCAGAGAAGTGGGGCTAGATTAATCACAGTAAATGTCAGAGACTTGAGAGAAATGGTAAATCAAGGTTGACAAAGAATCTGAGGTGTTGGTGGATAATAGAAGAATATTTCTGATATCCCTAATGCAAAATGTTGTCAGGCTTTTGAGGATGAGGACTCCATTTGATTCCAAAGAAGGAAAGCACTGCCTTTCTGAGTCCCCATGGTGGTCTTTTCCCCGCTCCAGCACCAGTGAGCTCTTCTGACTCAGATCAAACCCCTAGGAGAGGAGTTGGCCAGCTCCCACAAACCAGGAGCCCAGCTTCAGAACCGAATGCTTTCAGAAAATGTTGGCACTCTGTTTGCCTTCTTTTCTCTGTAGTAAGAAGACTGAAAGCATAATTTTTTTTCATGATATCCAAAATGTTCATGAACAGTGATGAATCCAAAAACATGCCATAGTGTCAGGTTCACCTCTCTCTCAGCTGGAGTTGAACTTGTTTTACTACAGGAAGTATTTTGTGGCTCTACAGTAGCAGCCTGGGTTTTGTTGCCAAGGGTCCAAATAGTGAAGTTTCCTGGTTGTTTTTTGTTTGTTTGTTTGCTTGCTTGCTTGTTTGTTTGTTGGTTTTTTGTTTGTTTGGTGGATATTTTTTGTTTTGTTTTGTTTTGTTTTCCTCAAACTTGTTGAAAGGCCTTTCAGTGCAAACTTGATGTCACTGACAATTACATATATGTTTACAGATTATGGCTCCAATCCCATCCTGGTAAATGTTTTTGCACATGGTTAAATCTGCACTTGTAATTGCCTAGAGAATAAAATCTGAAGTGGTGAATATAGAAAGATAATAACTTGAACTGAACTGTTTTCTTGTTCCTGTTTAATTTTGAACCTGTTCGACCCTTGTGAGTTCAAAAGTTCACCTCAGTCTTGACCATTATTGAGTTTGGATTCTGTTTGGGAGAAACTGTGACTCCAAGTAAAGCAAAGGGTCAGAGGACAATAAATCCAATAGAATAAATAAAGTGATAAATGAAGCAGGCAGAGAGGCAGAAAAAAAAAACCAAAAAAATAGCACATACTGGGTGAGTTCATGGTTTTTATGATGTTGAAAGGTGTTTTGTTACTGACTGCACTGGGGCTGGGATTTCTTTCATAACACCTGGTTCAAAAACCCTGGAATTTAACCAGGATGTTTCTATTACCTGTAGTGCCCCTGTGTCACTTATAATGAGCTTTTTTTGTAGCCCTAATGCACGCTGGAGCTCCCAAGAGCCCTTCGATGCAACATGTAGCAGCCCAGTCTTTCATGGGGGCAAAGGGAGGAGGGGTGAGAAAAGTGAAATTACAGGGTAGAACGGCTTGACCTCATCTTCTTCTTCCCCCTCCACCCCCCAGAGTCTTCAGAGCCTCAAATGCAGTTATCTTTGTAACCCACTTTCTGTGTGACCCAATTTCTTTTGTGTTTATTGAGCTCCTCTATGATACAAATGTAGCTGGCACCAAACATTTTATTACAAATTTCATGTGCGAAAGGACTGAGAATGTCTCGGTGCATGTGCGTGCCGGCAGTCTTCAGTGTCCTCAGCAAAAGTTCTTGTCAATGCTGAATCTGAGCATAGAATCAGGGTGTCCTTAAAGGTGAAGCACAGTTTGCTTTGCAAGACACATTACATTTTCCCCAGGCCTCCAATAAAGGAAGCGATTTGGCTTTGTGTCTTTACTTTCAAAAGCCCAGACTTACATCAGGAAAGTGCAAAAGTTACGTAGGGGCAAAGCTGCACGAGGGACACGTAAAATGATTTAACTCTGCTGACTGCAAAGCAGCAAGAAAGATTCACAGGAAATACAGATGTCTGATAGTTTACAAAGCACTTCAATACCTTTTGGGTTGAGATATCAGGGCTTATATTAATTAATAATATTTTGGTAATCTTGAGATCCCAGTGCTTCATGGTTTAAATTAAACAAATCCACCCATCATCAGCATGTAAAAATGGGTTTCCTTTTTTTTTTTTTTTTTTTTTTTTTTTTTTTTTTTTTTTTTTTTTTTTTTTTTTTTTTTAAATAAAAAAAGGGGAAAATTT